>JAQFZE010000789.1:0-22403 GCA_034695245.1 Dicyrtomina saundersi | reverse complement strand
GTATGAGCGAGCAGCAGGGCAACGACAGATTAAAAGCTCTAACTTTGTATTTATTTTTTCTTTAAGCACTGACACCCAATACACCGTAAAGCTTCCAATTGCTCAGGGTAGCTCTCCATATGCCTCGTAATAATAAACTGCAGGAGCCTTTAGCACTGCATCACAGAAATGCTTTCATTTTCTTTGACTATTTCCAGCTTTTTATGGTGTAAAATAAGTTTTGGTATAATAAGCTCCACCTGAGAGCTATTTGACGCTTTACGGTAGGTAAATTTGGGATTAAGAACTTTTAAATAAAAACTACCACAATACGTAAGCCAGTATTTGCTTATTTTATTCATTTCATTAATATCATAACGAAATATCGTAAAATCAAGAAGGGTTATAGGATAGCCTTCATGTGATGGTAGCTCGCTCTAACGGGAGGGAATGGCTATAATTTTTGCCTTCATTTTTTTTTTAAATTGACACATTTGAATTTCCCACCAAATCTAAAAGTCCAAATTACTACGGCAAACTCTCAACAAGCCAAGTTCATAAAACTCTTGATGAGACAAACACTTAAAATATTAAATACGGGTTTTTGAAAAGTGCAAAATATTCTATTCACATGTTTTTGAAAAGGTTTTTGCAAAATATTATATTTATCTACATGCTTCCAGAACATATTTTAATTTATTTTGCGTTTTGAAAACGTACAAAATGTTCTATTTACATGTTTTTTAAAACGTCCAAAATGTTCTATTTATGTTTTTCAAATTTGCAAAATTTTCTATTAAAATACATGCTTTTTAAAAACGCAGAATGTTGTAATAACATGATTTTTAAAAGTTCAAAATGTAGAAAATGCAAAATATTCTGTTCACATGCTTTCATGATCCTAATATGCTAATATTTGTTTTGTAAACAGCACATTTTTTTTCGTTAATGCTTGAAAACGTTTCAAACATAATGTAAAACTATCATTGAGAATATATAGCGAACACGTGTTGAGTGTAGGATAATTCTAAATAGGCAACGAAAATTGAAAACAAAAACCTCAAAACGACCCTGCTCACGAAACGACCCTTTCCTGCTTGCTCTGCTCCTGCTTGTGTTTGAACAGTGAATGATATCTGCTTTTATGCCATAATATCTATATGTGTCCCATGAAGTATATGATCTGCGGGCCTGGGCCGAATGCCGAATGAATCGAGAAATAAACAATGGAAGTTCTGTGAAGTTCATCTTTACTTGCTTATATAGCAATGTGACGAGCCACCTATACCCGTTTAATTACCGTTATAAGATTAAAAATAAACACCTAGCATACAAAAATTAGGTGCACAGTCTTTACATGAGAATACAGATGCATACAGACGCAGAGGTGAAACTGCAGAAAAGGTTCTGACAACTTAAAAGTTTAAATTATTTGCTGATGCTAAGCGTCATTAAACATTAAATATTGAAGACATTAAAGGCATGTGGGGGAATAGTCAGTGCCAATGCATTAACTGCACCTTTTTCTACTAGTAAATTATATGAAGGATTTTTTGGCAAAACTGGTCAAGTCCATCAAAACAAATTTTACAGGAACAACGAATAATGAATAAAAAGTGACACGATATTTTTTTTATCTCTATTTTTTTCTACAGGTTCTGTAACTGACGAAGCGTTATTACAAGTAGTTAAATAAATCTAGACTGGCTCTGGAATTTTTTAGAAAATTTTCAAAAATTTTAATTTGTGGACTTTTTCCGTTTCGCCACAAAATCAATCACTTAACATGGAGTCAAAAGTCCGTGAGATGAAATTTTAATCGTTTTGAGACAAACCAAACTTGTTTTTAACTTTTAAACTTTTTCTTTGTTAAAAAAATTATGCACGGCAATTGTCTCCTACAACCTACGAAAACACTCAGAAACAAAATTTAAATCAGAAATGCATACTTTACTTAGGTGGACTTGACCCGTTTTGCCAAAAAATGAAATTTTAGCTATTTTAAAAAATTACTTTGGTTGAAATTTGACCTTTACGATGCAGTGCAGTAACGTATCTAGTTGAATCGTACACGCAACGAAAATAATCTCATTTTTGAAAAAAATAGACTTATCCCGTTTTGCCAAGAAGCTCTTCATCTGTAGGTTAAAGTTTATTTTACTCTGAAAGATTTTATGTTGTATAATTAATTTAGTACAGAATAATAAGTACAGTGTGTGACAGATGAGACATAGTTTAAAAATTTCCCCTTCTATTTATGTTTCCATTGTGTCTTTGATGGGATCATCAGCAGCAGCGTCGTCAACGACTGCTGCTGCTGCTGCTGCTGCTGCTACTGCATCATCCTTATCCTTCTCATCATCTTCCTCAAGCGGGAGTTGGTCATTCTCCTCGTTGTCCATTTCCAAGCTACCCTCTGACCCTTGACTCCCACCGAGCTGTGATAGTTTCTTCCGGAGATTTTTAATCGTGGCATTTTTCTGAACCAGAATCTTTTTCATATTAGCATAGGCCCCAGTGGCTTGGAATTTCTTGTCAAGCTCCTTCTCAGCCAGGAGAAGATTTGATTGAACTTGACGTAGTTTGTCTTCCCGAGATTCTAAATCTTGACGAAGTTTCTCCGTCTCATCCTTTGCAGTCCTTCGACTCGTCTCTAATTCCACTCGCATCATCTCCACCGCATCCTCAACATTCCTCAGCTCCACATCTTGATTGCTTGAGCGACTGCTGAGCGCCTCCATGAGGGCTTCTATCTCTTTTTGGGACTTGTCCAGCTCACGTGAGAGACCAGCTGCGGAAGTGGGTCTGGTCGTGGTCGTTGTAGAACATGAAGAGGCTGATCTTTTTGATGGGTCAACTTTCTCAGGGTCTCCCTCATCATCTGTTGGAGCTGAGTCAGTGCCAGCAACCTAAATAAATATATGTACATATGTAATGTTCACAATTTGTATGTTACACCTTTTAGCTTAATCATGATAAAGCCAGTGATGACTCAAAATGACCCATATATTCATTTTTAGCTAAAATCAAAATGCACTAAGTACAGAAAAAATAGTATTGAGACCCTAAAGCCGTGTAAATAAAACATTTTGTACATTTCAAAAATTAGTAAACAGAACGTTTTGGACTTTTCTAAAACATGTAAATAGAGCATTTCGAAACACTTTAAAAATAGCGAAATGGAACATTTTGCAAATTTCAAAAAGTGGTAAATAGAAAATTTTCCAGATTTAAAAAATATGTAAATAAAACATTTTGTACTTTTCAAATACATGTAAATGAAACATTTGCACGTTTCAAAAATAGGATAATAGAACATATTGCACATTTCAAAAACAGGTAAATAGAAAATTTCGGACTTTCTAAAAACTTTTCTAAAAACGTTTGAATAGAATATTTCACACTTTCAAAAACATACAAATAAAACATTTTAAACTTTTTAAAACAAAATGTACCGTTTTTCTTCTAATAGAGGGACCCGTGTTGTATTCAAACTCGGAGGGTTACCCCCCGCGTTCTAATAGAGACCCGCGCTCGAATAGCGACCCGCGCTCTAACGGAGAACCGCGTTTTAATAGAGACAGTCGTAGTATTAGAAGATAAACGGTAAATAGAACACAGTGCACTTTTCAAAAACTAGTAATTAACATTTTTCCATCTATCTCATTTAGTGTTTTTTAACATCACTCATTTTAATTCTAGCTTAAATTGAATACGGGTCATTTTGATTCTTCACTCACGATATAATCAAAACGGTTTGGTTTTTAAAGCTAATTTTGTTTCATATATTACAGTGATATAGTTTATGTTCACATACCTATATTTACATATAACATAATAATATACAAGCGTGTCTTTTTTAATTACCTACTACTACTACTACTACTCGTACACATTTGGAATTGCGATTGCGATTGGAATAAGAATTGGGATGGAACTGTCTTCAAGTAGATAGGGCTCATTTTCTAGGTGCATATCTTATGAAATGGCATGAAATGGAACTACAGAATTGTTTATATTTATAACTGTATCCTAACTAAAAGCCGCTAATAGGTGACTTTGAATGTGGATTGGTATTTTTTTAGTATATGCATTTCTTTTAAAAAATGTGCATGGAGCATCGGGATGAGAGAACTAACTACTGCTACGTATTTTACGGCCGGCAGAAAAGAATGCAACTACCAACCAACAACGTAAACAAAAATATCTGTACAAGAGATGCGATGGAGAGAATTTAAAGGTCAAACATTTAATTATTCTTGACTTTCCTTGCGCTTTGTGTGGAAAATTGAGTAACCGCTTCGTTCGTCATGGGAAAGAAGAACAAAATTATTAGAACTGTACCGTAACCGTATCCGTATAAGCTGGTGGAACTGGAACTGGTGCATTAAATGGTATAGGTAATTTGGCAATTATGTGAATGTGGGTGTATCATGTAATACAGTTATTAGTGAAGGAAGTGAACCTCTCAATTCTGCTTTCTGCTCAAGATTTTTTTTAAGGCTAATTTATTTTGAGGAATTCTCGGATTTGGACGGATGATTAATTGTGTTGATTGCAAACATATTTAGGTAATTTTGTTTTGTCGGCAACATTATATTATTTTTTTTACTATATACTACTAGTTTTTGAGGTCCACAGCGTATTTTGCTTTAAAAGGATAATGGGTGGAAGACATATAGGGGAAATTCAAATGGAAACTTCAAACCTTTGACTCCAATGCACTGATTTTCTTTTTCAAAATATCATTTTCCGCCAGAAGTGTGACCACTTCATGTTTTAAAGCTGTGGCTGCCCCATAGTCTTCAATAGGGATGGCAGTCTTCTTGTGTGATACAGTTAACAATGATTTATCTCCTGGATTTTTTCGTTGATTATCATCGTAGCTTTTAATTGCATTCAGTTTTTCTCTAAAAAAAATATACAAGTAATTTTAAAAGCCCATATTATTATGCCTCTATCACTTTCACCATATCGTCTGTGAAGAACCAAAATGACCCATATCCAATTTAAACTAGAATCAAAATGAGCTATGTCAGAAAAACAAAATAAGAAACATGTTTAAAATCTTAATTAAGAGTTTTTGAAAATTGTAAAATGTTCTATTTACATGTTTTTGAAAAGTGTAAAATGTTCTATTTATATATTTGTGAAAAGTGTAAAATTTTCTATTTACATGTTTTTGAAAATTGTAAAATGCCCTATTTACATAATTTTTAAAAGCGTAAAATGTTCTATTTACATGTTTTTGAAAAGTTCAAAATATTTTATTTAAATGCTTTCAAGCCATATTTCAATACTTTTGTAGGTAGTAAATATTGTTTCTAGCTACAAATGGATATGGGTCATTTTGGTTCTTCACAGACGATATTCTTGTGTAATAAGTAAATAATTTTATGCATTTTTAAAGCTACGTTTTGAACCGTACCGATTCTCAAGCTCAGAAATATTAGATGTAAGTGTAAGATGCCATTCTTCAGCTTGTTTTAGTAGCTGTTGCACCAGCAGTACATTCGTATGGATGGAGTCGACAAGCTCCGTTTTGACCTCATCCAGAACTATTTCCTGTAAATCTTGAACGAGTTTTATGACTTCATCTCCATTGTATGTGTCGTCCTCTCGAATTCTGGAAAAAAATTTAAATTTTGGCGAAATAATTTTTTTTTAAATTTTGTACATTTACGAATATTTACTTTAATATTTTCCATATTTTTATTCCAATACTTTTTATTAGTTTAATTTCAATTAAGTTTCTTACTTGTAGTTGAGCAAATTAGTGAAGCAGTGATCGATAGATTTAACGCGTTGATTTTGTTGATAGCGAGTCAGCTGAAGATAGCTGGATATTAGGTCCAGATGTATGGGATTTAAATTCAAGTTTGTTTCCTGTAAATTATGAGAGTGGTTTATGGAAATATTGAAATAGATACAGTATATTTAATTTTTTTTTAAATCTTGTATTTTTAACTGTGAACTACGTTATGTATTTAAGATATCTATGGTCTTACCATTGTGACAGGTTGATGGGTGCTTCCTTTTATTATAGAAGCGTGAATGTGTGAAATGGGCAGTCCAGCCCCTAAGATATTATACTGTCAACTTAATTTCGGGATTTTGATAATATCGACTTTGGTCGTAGTGGAACTGGAACTGGAACGGGGGTACTCAACCGGACCCGGACTACGCTATTATATGCAATAAAATGTAATATAATACTGTTGCTATACAAAACACGAAATTACGGACGTGTAACCATGGCTGGGCGCAGATCAGATATATACATACACTGCACTGGTTGCTCTGCTGGTGGTTCATAATATTTGTATGATTGTCTTATATGTTCTTCCAGTAGTATGGATTTTTTTAATCCAGCAGAAAAATTCTCCCTTCCTTTGCTCGTACCAGCCAGCACGTGCCGGTATTTTTATAAGCCACAAGACCCACAAGTAATCGTCAGATAAATCTGGTGCAGTTTGTATTCATATGCATTATGCAAACCACCGCACATATCGATCTCTATTTTTTTTATGTGTAAAAGAACTACATGGTAATATAATATGTCGCTACTGAAGAAGCAAAATTGCCCATATCCGGCTCTCGCTAATGGCAAAATTGCCAATCTCCATTTTTTAACGTGTATTTAAATTGTGTATAAGTTTTTCGCTAAAATAAGCAAGTAGGTATTTCTTTCCCAAATTTTATACTATATAAGTCAAAAAATTGAGATGGGCAATTTTGCCATTAGTAAGAATTGGATATTTTGCTTCTTCAGTAGCTATGTGGTGATCAGTTGATCAGTAAAAATGACTGCAGCCACCTAAGAGGAGACACGATGAAGTTTGATATATATAGTAAATCAAAACCCAATTAAAATTCAAATTAACTTCATTTTCTGCAAATTAGTTTATTTTTCATAATTATTTAACTTGGTTTTCAAACTGAAATTAGGAATCTGAACAAACGTTTTAACAATGTGGATCCATACAAAATTATTCGGATTAATAACATGTATGAAAATGTATTTTAAAGATAGGCTGATAACCGAGGCTAGAAGGAATTAATAGTTTATTTCAGTAAACTCCATTTCAGTTGCTCCTTGGCAGTTTGCAGCACCTATACAGTATTATTAAAAAAACAATTTTTAGAGCTCAAAAAATATGGACAGAAAATATATTTACCGACTTATTTTATTGAAGGGCGGGTTTTATTAATTAATTATATTCTCTGAATCTGAATGGGCCTACCTGTGCAACTGTTTGCTCGCCAATCGGAATGTCATCGGTGCGAAGAGCGACTCTTTGGCACACAGCATTAGGGTCCGCCTCCAAAATAATTCTGGGTCAAAATAATTCCAGATTTTATGATTAGTTTCTCAGATTTATTGAAGTTCCAATTTTGAGTAGATTTTTAATTGAAATAAATTATAAAGTGTGTAAATAATTTTGTATTAATTTACCCTCCATCACTGATTTCGTCAATAGCCAGCATAACCATATCTAAATTTTCAAACAGAGCACGTTTTTCCACATTTTTGCGCAAAATTTGACTCACTGAATCATACAAACAGTGAAGAACAGCCATCAATATAAGCTGCAACAAAAACAATAAATAACACTTGTTAGACCACTATTATGCGCAATCAAAAGCTGGATAACTCCGATAACTTTTATGACTTTGAAGTGCTAAAAACTCTATTAAATGACGTGACACGAAAGAGAATTTATAAAGACAAATCATAGTAAAAATTCGTAGACGCCTTACTTCATTGTCATTGCAGGAACCCATAACGTAAAAGAACAGGTCAACATTAGACTTATAAACACACGTTAAGCCGTCAAGCATAATGACTTCGGAATTAGCACGATGCGTTTTTGTGAAAAGATTTTTTTCGAAAGCCTTCTGTTCCTTCACGGTGGGGAAATTCAAGGTGTCGTAATACTTGGCTAGGATCCGATTTCCATCGTTATCCATAATTATGAGCCCTTTCAGAATATTCAGAGTCGGTTCCTGTGAAATCAAGATTAACAATATCTCAAATATATTTAAGTAATTATGAATCATGTAGTAAAATTATTTCATTAGAACGCAATCCAATATTAGGTGTCAGGGCATTTAATTTTTAATTCATTCATGTCTCCGTCTTCCGCCAGTACATAACAATAACCATAATTACAAGAAACTGCCCATGTCAAATATGAACATTACATTCAGCATTTAAACATTACATTTAAAAACGAAAATTACTTACCAATAGCGAGCTATCCATGTTGATATTTGATTTAGTTAGAACAGACAACTATTTATTCACTACCCTTTGTAAGTATTTACTTCCAAAATCTTTTATTTCTTACAGATTAATTATTATAATCCCAAAATAATGAAAAACAAGAAATTAACCAGTCTGGAATCTGATGACGTGTACGAGAAGTGTATATGTTTCACGATCTTTAATCTGCATATTCAAAAATCCCGCATATAAAATCAATGACTACAGCCTGTATGCAGGGCTGCAGGGCCTGCAAGTTTTCTGGCAAATAAAGCGTGCATAAATTACGTAATACGAAAATTGATGATTTTCAGCAAGCTCTTTTTTGGTATTCACTTCACAACCGTGTAAAAGGATTTGTAGTTTGTAGCTTCACCCCGTACTACTCCCTCCAAATTTAGGTATTACGTAATTTACGGACGCTTCCGCAAAGCACGTAAACATAATTATTCTGAAGTGATCGCTATATGTATGAATTCGCGGTAAAATTTAAAAATTTAATTAATGGACTTGAAGGGCAGTAAGGGCACATACATCGGCAGTATCGGCATCGGCACATTGGCACATGCATGCAATGCAGTTTTGAGGTTTTTGTCCACATGGTTGTAGAGTTGTTAATATTTTAAAGCTAAAATTGTCCTTCAACTGCCCGTTTCGTGATAGTGAAGCTTATTAAAAGTGTAGTTGATAGTAGTAATTGTGTTTATCATCAACAAGCTGCATGTACATACTGGTTGATATTTGAGTCTTGGAATTTTATAAATAGGTTAGCTAATTTCATCTCCATTCCCAATTTTTACTACGACGATACTTAAATGCCTTCCTTAAATTTTAAACCGGAGCAGTATGCCAACAAAATCATAATGGCACCGATGGTCAAAATTGGAACCCTACCTGGACGTCTGTTAGCCCTGCGTTACGGTGCTGATCTGGTCTATACGGAGGAAGTAATTGACTGGAAACTTTTGAAATCCAAACGCATAGTAAATGGTAAGATTGAACGTTGTTTTTCTTATGTAAAATTCATGATATGAAATGATATGAATACTACGTTTTATATGTATTGCCTCATGCCTTAATCACAGTTTTAAGGTATTTTCAAATATTAAATTTTTCCAAATATATGTAGTGTGCATTTTATATTGTCTTTGATTACAGATGCTCTAAATACAATCGATTTTGTGGATGTTTCTGAAGGAGTTACAGCTTTTCGTACGTGTGAGGAAGAAAAGTCAAAAGTGATTTTTCAGATAGGAACTTCCGATCCGGATAGAGCATTAAAAGTAGCCCAACTTGTGTGAGTTTCTATTGTAATAAAGTTTACCTTTTTATTATTGACACAAAATGAAGTTCGTTTGTATAAGCAGTTTTAGTAGCCTTGAAACTTGGTAACTCAAACTTCCAAATCGTAATTTCATGTAGGCAAGACGATGTTGCTGGGATCGACATAAATATGGGATGTCCGAAGGAGTTTTCTTTAAAGGGAGGGATGGGTGCGGCTCTGTTGAGACAACCGGAGAAAATTAAGGCAATTCTAACCAACCTAGTATCCAATCTGCACGTTCCCGTCACCTGCAAAATTCGGGTTTTATCCACTATTGAAGAAACTATTCAACTATGTGAAATGATACAGTCATGTGGAGTGTCGGCAATTGCAATTCATGGAAGAACCAAAGATGAGAGACAACAGCACGCGAATCGGAATGGTTTCATAAAAACTATTGCTGCAAAGCTTACCATTCCAGTTATAGCTAAGTAAGCGTACATAATTTCTTGAAATCTTGAAAATATCTTTTTAATTTGTAATTGAATTGTGTAATTTCTCGTAGCTCGTAGCAAAGACTATAATGCTAATGAAACGATTGTTGTTTACAGTGGTGGCTCTAGGGATATAGAAAAACATCAAGATATAAAAGTTTTCCAGGAGAAAACCGGATGTAATAGTGTAATGCTTGCTAGGGCTGCGGAATGGAATCCTTCAATATTTCGGAAGGAAGGGGGGAAGGAAGATATACAAAACGTTATTCAAAATTATTTAAAATTAGCCGTCCAGTACGATAATCCATTTCCAAACTCAAAATATAATATTCAGAACATGCTTCGAGAACTTCAAGACACTCCAATGGGGAAAATATTTCTTGCTTCCAATGTTGTGGAGGAGTTATGGTAATTCTTTTCAAAAATTTGTAATTTTTATGCGTCAATATGGTATGTATGTAATGAATACACCGAATAGTATATCGACGGATGACTATAGGTGCAACTTTTATATTGAGCATTATTATTTGTATCATAGTGAACTATGGGATGTCCTCGAATTTTATCAAGAAACCCGAACACACCTAAAAACTTTTAACAAGGTAGCTAAAGCAAATGGATCTGATAACGTAAACTCTGGGAATCCTGATAACTTTGCTGCGGATGATCCTCTTTCTAAAAAACCAAAATTAGAGTTAAATACAAGTGCAAATACTTCAAATGGCTCGATAAATTCAAATGGACGACAAGCTGTTGTAGTCTCAGAATGTGAGTTTATCCGCGGAGGTTATCCTGACGTTGATAAATTACCGAAATCAATACTCCTAGTATGGTACAAGAAAAATGGACTGGGTAAAAGTCCCAAGTATTTTACTGAGTGTTGTGATAAAAGATTTCGATCTACTGTAGAAATCGGTGAACAAAAATTTACGACGGATGTATGGGAAAAGAATAAAAAACATGCGGAACAGGGGGCTGCTTTAGCTTTTATTAAATATATGAAGATTACCAATGACTGATGTACTACTTAATAACTTCACCGAAAATAATGCTTTAATTTTGTTTTTTATTGTTTAACATTAATTGTTGGTCTAACTAAATCTACATAAGTAATAAAGAAAATCTTTTTCAGAGAATGTTTGGGCGTATTTGAAGACTGTTTTAGCCTCAATTAATTCACTCGTTTGATAGAGGCTGTGTTAGTATTGGTAAAAATCGCGAAATAAATTATATAAAATATTAAATACGAAAGATTGCGGCTCATGGCTGTTGTCATATTGTATCGCCAGTGAAGACTCAAAATAACCTATATCGATTTTTAGCTAAAAAATAAAATTCACTGTCGTCTATAAAAGAAAGTTAAAATATCATGATCATGAGTAGTAGGTGTAAACTTTGAAAGATGTGCACCAGCATTTTGTTTTAAATGTAAATGAAGGCAAGTCAAGGTCTCTATTACAAACCTATACCAAATTCAATATTTAGGCATTCCCGAACAACAACTGGTATATACATGTTATTTTATTAAATTTTATTTTATTCGAATTCATTAATAATAATTATTATCACCACTATTCCAAATTAAATGTGTAAGCTTCTAATTGAAGCTCCATTGCAAGAAACAGCTTGATCAACTTGGAGGGATATTTGCTTAAAAAACAAAGAAAATAATTGACAAAATTACATTGTGACTTTTGAAGCTAAACAACTTCACTTTTCTTACAGCGGTGAGCATGCGTTTTAACTTAAACATAATACTAATGATTAGGATGATTAATTATAGCCAGTTCACAGGACGGACTGGAAGTACATACAGTTGGACATTGACTACAGACCCTGAGCAAAACTTACGCACACTTTGACAAAATTATAAAATGTTGATTTTAAATTACACCTTGACTTGAATTATATAGAGAAGTTCTCGTCAATTATTCGGTTCGATCATTGTTGTTGTTGTTGAGGTTGGCCAGCCTTGTCATCATCTGCTTTACTTGATCCAGGCGAGATCTTATCCCGAATTGCCCGCCCCTCTTTACGTGCGAGGAAGTCTTCTTCCGTTTTCAAAGGCAGTGCAGCTAATTTCTCCAAACACTCTTTAGCTTGACCCGGATGACCCAGTTTCATATAGGTTTTCGCAAGCATGAGTAAATTCATGCTGTAGAACAAGGGTTGAATATTCTCAGCTTGAAGGAAGTACTTAAGGGCCTCTTCATACGTGGAACTTGGAGGAGTTGCAAAAATAGCGGAAGCAATTTTTTGTTGATACCATGGAACTTCCGCCACTGAGAAGCACCACTGACCGAGTAAATAAGCACTTGTAGGATCCTTTGGATTCAGCTCAATTGCCCTCTCCATATGATACTTGACCGTGAAGGACTGTTTGAT
Organism: Dicyrtomina saundersi; assembly: GCA_034695245.1. Taxonomy (NCBI): domain Eukaryota; kingdom Metazoa; phylum Arthropoda; class Collembola; order Symphypleona; family Dicyrtomidae; genus Dicyrtomina; species Dicyrtomina saundersi. The sequence goes on along the minus strand of JAQFZE010000789.1, from coordinate 10,015 downwards.
CTGTTCCTTGAGCCCTTGTAAGGAACTCAAATGATTGAGGAGGATTGCCATCCATTTATGCGATGCGAAATTCTTCTCATCCAGGGATAAAGCTTTTTTAACGAATAGATGAGCCTGTTCCACAAGTTTCTTCTTAGCTTCCGCATCCACAATTTTCTTGGACTTTTCATACGTGGATCTTGCAAGGCGCCAGAGGAGCTCGGGCTCATTCTTGTCCTCATGCTTCTTTAAATCTTCGTAGATTACGTCATTTCGTGACATTTCTCCACATTTGTACATTTCATCCGCAGCTACTAAATCCTTCAACAAGTGACTGTCACCCCAGTCCATTAATTTAATCCCGTCCGGATTACCCGCTGAAGGCTGCTTCGGCTGTTTCTTTAGGGAAGACGTCCATGCTGACACAGTCAGGGGGAGGGTGAAGCCGGAAATCCCTCCCAAAATGAATTTAGATCTTCCATTAGCACTACCAGCACTTCTTGGTGTCAACGATAATTTCGATTTACCGGTAACTAATGCGAGTAACCAGTTTTTTTGCAGCTGAGGATTTTTAATCCTTTGTAACACACTTAGAGTGGCCAAGAAGCAAATTCGAGATTTCAATAAGACTTGGTGGAAAGCTTCCATGATTGATGGGGATGACCACGAGTAACGAGTGCTTTTTACTCCGCTAAAACTGATTTATAGTTTACTCCTGATTTTGAGGAACTGTTCTGTATGTCTGATGCTGGTCTTGGGCACGCCGGCCGGACAGGCAAAACCAGTACGAATAAATTACAATGCACTTTTTGAACTTTCTAGTTGTTGACAACGTTAGACGTCGATTTCACTAGAAAAGTTAACAATAATTGTTAGTCTTAAGGTTCTCGCTTTCAACTTTAACAATGGTTTTAAAATCTGAAAGCGAGATCCTGAGAGCTAACATTTGTTAGCTTTTCTAGTGAAATCAATGTCTTAGGAATAATAATCACATTAGATAAGATTATTATAATTTATTTGTTGTGAACCAATGCTAGCTTATTAGACTGACTGTCGCAGTTTCAACTTATAAAGTTGACAACTTGGGAATGACAAACTATACTGAACAGGTGTGCTGAGTCATGGATATTGTCGATACGATAAAAACACGACTTCAACAGCTGATCCGTCTGTCTGTCAATACTATACGCTTCTTCGCTACCATCACACCTTCCTATGCTATGATACGTCAGTAGGTTATAATCTTTTGTTTTGGCGCAATCCCAAACAAAGCACATTTTACTAAAAAGCTAAGGTTCAATAGTTAAGTAGTATTAAGTAGTAGCATAGTAGTACAAAGTACAAATCATTTTATCTCGGTACTGGTGTAGCGTTTTGTTCGGCCGATATATCTGATATGATATTTCCATTGCTGTATAAAAAACTTCATAGCATACAATGTTTAAATGGTTTCAACATTAATCAGTCTTTGGCTGGTATTCATACAATTTTATTATTGTTTGTAAAATACGTAAGCATATAGGGATAATAGTTATATATACGACACAAGTTAAAAGTTGTATCACATCACACGGCGATAATTTTCCATTTTGTTGTGTATTTTTACTGTCCAAATAAAATTAGAATTTATGACATTCTTGTAAAAATTATTCATTCTGGGAATGGGGAATGGGGCTGCCTACTACATCATCATATAAGATAATACAGGAAAAAGTTCTACAACCTCTACTGTATCTCCTCAAGTATATAGTGCAGATTTAGGTGCAGTCATTGCCATTTTGTCCACCTATTTTTTTTTCTGTCATTCAGTCAAATTTGCATTCATAATTTTTTAGGAAGGAACACGGCGGCGGCGACGGTCTGATCTAGGCTCTGGAACAGTGAAAAATTGAGAGCGAAACGCTTGTCTATATTTAGACAAGTTTTCGAGTATGTATGTATTAAGTAATTTGAGTTTGCTTTTCTTCACTGGCTGCAATGCACATTGCAGTTCGTGTTCAGTGCATTTTATGACGCAGTTTTATACTACTTATTTCTAACTACATATTTACATAATGCTGATATGTCATACTTTGTACCGATTTTTTCCATTGCTGAATGCCGCCTGAAGCTCTTTTAATATCTTTTAGTATTATAAATTTATTAATGCATATGTTTGCTGCCCGGCGTAATTATATCTGTATTCATCTAGTTGTTATTTGGCCAAGTCACCTTTCTACAGTCCCTTGGTTATTCATAAATCTTATAACATTATAAATTGAGCAAAAAGCATATGCATTAATACAGTCAAATATAAGAAGCTAATAGCGTACAAGAATAATTTTACGTAAATAAGACATACTGATTTTTTAATTTTCCACTTTCTTACTGTTATACTCAAAATTAAACTTGACCAGTGATGTGCATATATATATATATATTGATTGAATATAGTTTGTGTGATATATGTATAGTGAAACATTGCTTAATAATATTAATGGAATATTATAAATTACATTATACAATATTACAATCAAGCATTCACAACATTTTATTACATTCACGTCAAATAATTTTAACTTTTCATTCATATTATTATACATCGATTTCCAAACAGCAATGAGCATGATCGCGAGCCATGCTGAAAATTAACTGATTATAATAATAATTATGGAAGGAGTAATGATCTCTTCCAGGTCATCAAAGATGGAAATTCCTAAGAAATAGACATTTTGTGTGGGTATGGGTGATTTATAGTCGGCAGGGCCGTCTGTAATAATTATTACTAATGTATCAGCATAATACATATCGTTTTTTTAAGCAAGGAAATTTTTCGAGGAGTGCAGTGCTCTCACTCTCAATTTGTCGTCATATAATGTTCAACTCCAGTACTGACGATCTGTATAATATACGCTTCCCGTTTTAAATCAAACTAAATTCACTGACTAATATTATACAAAAACCTTAAGTATTAATCAAAGATGAACTATACATTCAGCCATATGGATATGCAGACAGACTCATCATGGAAGTGATGGGGAAGCCGATCCTTTATTTCAACTATGAATGGGAACAGAAAAAAAAGATGGAATCTTATCTATTTGGCTGAATTGGAATGACTTTTCGCCCGTCCAGTGTGTAGTTCATAAGAGAAAAACAAGGAACTTAAAGTTGAGGATAAACGGATAAAGGACTAAAGAGCATCATCCTCATCCGCTCTTTTATCCCAACATCCCATATTACATATCATATCATCCCCTCCTTTATTTTAATAATAATATTTTACTTGTACGCTCACGAACTCACGACTCTCACACACACGCACAGTATCTTCCATATCAAATTACACACCCTATAACCCTAACATTACAGTTAACAAACCGGGCCAGCCAGCGGGCCAGCTTGCCATCATATAATCATTGCATTGCCATGGCCATAATATGCAGTGGTACGTGCCTAATATTTTTTTCCACATTCAATTTCCAGCTTATTTTGGTCCATCATTCACAGATTTTTTTTCTTGTACGGACTTCTTACATGATCTGGCCTGGCTTTAAGAGGTATGACTATATCATAATGTAGAAACTATATGAAAATATTCTATATGGATGTGTCTTGCTGTATTCGTTTTCGTGTGTAAACCGTTCGTGTTTGCCTTTTCTTCCTAGTTCGTACAAAACTTGTAATATGTACACATATCATCTGTGAAGAGTCAAAATGGCCTATTTCAAAATTAAACTGAAATTGAAATAAATGAGCTATGTCAAAAGAAACACTAAATGAGATAGATGCGTAAAATGTTAATTATGAGTTTTTAAAAAGGGCAAAATGTTTTATGTGCATCATTTTTAAAAAGGGAAAAATGTTTTATGTGTATCATTTTTGAAAAGCATAAAATTTTAGATTATCTAGATTTTTGAAATGTGTCAAATGTTCTATTTACAAGTTCTTGGAAAGTGCAAAATGTTTTATACGCATATTTGTTTTGAAATTTTCTATTCCATGCATGTTCATTAAAAGTAAAAAATCTTATATTTATACGTTTTCGAAAAGTGCAAAATATTATATTTACTTGTTTTTAAAAAGTGTAAAAAATGTTCTGTTCCCATGCTTTCAGGAGTATATTTTAATTTTGATGTAGATAGTGCATTTTGGATTTAACCAAAAATGGATACGGGTCATTTTGATTCTTCACAGACGATGTCCTTTATGTTTTATATAAGTAGGAAGGACTAGGGAGAGGGACATGTATATAGGGATATACAAATATATTAAAAGCTCATCTCCCTTTTTACAATTTCACATCTTGGTTAGGGTTTTTGGTTCATTCAGCTGGGATTTCAATCTTTCACTTGACTCTCCCTAGTAGTCCTTGTCCTTTGAAGACGAAACGTCACGGGACTTGCAGATCAGTTTCAGTTCAGACTCACACGCTTGCCTTTTCCATTTATATCGATAAACATACAGATCTTATACAAAAAGCTAAAAACTATCATGAGTAAGGGCTATCTGTACAACTGACCTGGCCTGGCCAGTCTTCTCTGCTTTCTTGTATTTTCAATAATAGTCGACACTTTATTTTACTTACCGTTACCGTTAAGTGGATTCGAAATTCCCATTTAGCCATTTAAGGAATCCTTTCCTCTCAAAAACTGACAAGCATTAAACATTCAATGACAGTCAAAGTTAAAGTTTGACAACGGCTACAGATATACACATGACAAAGTGATACACAGCTTATATTTACGGTACTGCTGATATAACTATTCGTTCCTGTTCCTGATTAAATTCGTATTAAAGTCATATAAAATTGTAAGTAATCTCCATGTAACAAAATAAGTATAAATCACATAATGTGTATTGAAGTGTAACAACTTTTTTAAGTGTGGCTTTTTAATCATAATAAATTATCAATTATTACTCACATGATAAGTATTGATAAGGGATAAAAAGTAAACACGACACTTTAAGTAAATGTATTTATCACCTGAACTACTCACGTTTTCTCAGTGATATTGATACGCAGTATTATAATTATTATACAGTCAACAGTAGCCGTAGTGTATAGAAATAGTTAGCAGTTAATGGTCTGTGTTCCTTTGTTTTTGTTTATTGTTATTATCGCATGCTGGTTTGAAAAAAGTGAATGGTTTCGTTGTTTGGTATTTGTATCATTCATCATTGACAAGTTTGATATTGGTACGTTAAAAGGTGAGTGAACAGGTTTTGTCTTTAGTCGCAAAATCACAACTTTTATTGGATGAGTTAATTGCTAATGCATATGAGTGATGAGTGTTCCTGTCATAATTCACTATTCTCAATAGTTAATCTCCTTCTTGTCACACATTTAAGTTCAAACCATTATTTGCATATAAGTATGATATAAAGTTTATATGCCTACTACTTACGATTAGTTCCTGCTAACTAACTACTAAGAAAGAATTTAGACCGTCACGTCGTCAACTTGCTTGACTTCTAGAGATTAACACAGTTGAGTTTGGGTTGTTTATAGTTGTTTGATTACTGTTGCTAGTCACCAACTAGCATTGACACCAACCACTGTCACTGGTACTAATATGCTGAACGTCGTCTATGCTAAATGTAATTATATTATAATTATATGTGCCTGTCTGTCTCTGTAATGCACTTGGTACGGCCATCAACTTCTTGTACCGCACAGTACTTACTAACCGATAAGAAAGGTCAACTTTTTGAAGCAACTTGTCTCTGCCAGTCCCAGTTAAACTGGCATCATCGATTTCAATCGAGGATCGTGTAGCATATTATAACCCTTTTACTTAATCTATCTTTTTTTCTTTCTTCCGTCTCAAGATTCATATACACTTTTTTTGGGGGGGTTTGAATATTTTCTTCAATGTCGATAGTTGATGTGATTAGATTGATATTCCCTTTGATGCCAATACGTTTTGTTATTAGTCAGATTTTGATCTTTACTTAGGAGTAGCTGTAGAAGCTGCAGAAGCTAAAATTATCACTTTCTTGAGTGTTGATCAGTGGCACGACGACAGTGGACGGTGTGGTGTCAAGGAAAACTCTTATTTTCAGTTAAAAGTGTATTATTTTGTAGAAAAATATTTAAAGTATTTTGGAACCTTTAACTGACAGTCACTCAGGTATAGGATTTGGTCAATGTACCTCCTAATTTTGAACCACTTTCTTGTTTTACAGTTTGTTATTCATCATCATCATCATTAGCTTGATTTCCACTGCATGTTAATAGGGAATCAATTATGGGCATTGGGTTTGGTATACATATACCACTTTGCTTGTGGAATGTGCTGTAATTTTTTAATGTGGATCCATGTAGCCGAAGGGGAAACTTAATTACATGTAAGGTACTACGTCCTTATTTAGACTAAAATTTCAATTTATATTCTTAGGTTGAAGAGGTGGTGAAACAAGAGGACTGACTAGTGAGCAAGCAAATCGATCCAAGAACGGAAACAATAATAAAGTGGATTGTTTCATTAATTTGCCATTCATTCCCTCTCAAATATTAGAGCCAGGGACACTATCGAAATCGAAAGTGTTCGAGAGAGAAAACAGACAACTGGATCTGGATATTGTGTGTTAACTTACAAGTAAAAAAAGACAATCATAATCATCCTATAGAATTGTATAAGATAACAAGAGCATCATAACCTTGATAATTCTCGTCCCAGTCACACACTCACGAACAGGAACAATGTTACCAAAAATATCAAGAATCTCATTATTGGGAATTTACTATTTCCTCTACTTACTAGTAAACCAGTTAGCTCCCGTACATAGTGAATTATTTACAGCACAAGTGGAGTTAGAAAAATTATTTACGCCGCAAGCATCATTGATTAAGGCGGTAGAGAAGTATTTACTCAAAGAGAGGAGTCGATTAGATGAGATTCAACGATTTGTAAATCCCCTGAAGGAGCGCGGGCAGAAGGAACCGCATGAAGTTATTTCAAACCCAATTAGTGCATTTTTATTAGTCAAAGGTCTCTCCGTGGATTTGGATGACTTAATTACGTTGACTGAACAAAAATCTAATACAGAGGGTAAGTTAATACACAACTTTAAAACAATAAATAACATTTTTTATTTTTATAGGCTTAGAATTTAAATAGAAATAAAATTGCAGAGCTTTTACACATATCGTCTGTGAAGAACCAAAATGACCCATTTCCATTTGAAGCTAAAAACAATATCTACAAAAATATTGAAACATTTCTGGAAAGCATTTAAATAGAATATTTTACACTTTGAAAAAACATGCAAATAGAACATTTTACACTTTTCAAAAAACATGTAAATAGAACATTTTACACTTTTCAAAAACTCGTAATTAACATTGTACGCATGTGTCTCATTTTATTTTTATGACATAGCTCGATTTGATTCTAGCTTAAATTGGATATGGGTCATTTTGGTTCTTCACAGACGATATACTACTGACAGTGTCAAGATTTAAGTTTTACAATAATTATTATTATCAATTGCAATTTCAGAGCTAACCACAAATATCAAGTCTTTGAAAAGCATTTACCATTTCCCTTCTTCGGAAGACTTAAATGGGGCTGCAACAGCTTTAACGCGACTACAGGACACTTATCTTTTGGATACCAGTGATATTGCTAAAGGAGCACTCAATGGGCACTGTTGCACATCGTCGTTAAGTGGTAAGATATTTTACTTAATAAATTCAAACTCTAGTAAAATGGTAAAAATTGACATGATGATGAAACCATATTTAGTTGAATATAAAAAATAAAATTGCACCCCCCCCCCCCCTCCAAAAATAACAATGTTAGAAATAATATGATTAATTTTTCAGTCGACGACTGTTTCGAACTGGGCCGACAGTCATACAATGCTGGAGACTACGATCATACAATCCTTTGGATGAACGAAGCGCTGGTCAAATCCGAAGAAGAAAAGCAAAATGTGAGCCACATTTTCATAAAGCCAGCATCGTCCTCATTCAGTGTATCACAAGTGGATATTCTCGAATATTTAGCCTTTTCTACATATCAAAAAGGAGAGATCCGTAATGCAATTACACTGACCGAACAGCTATTGGCTATTGACCCCGCACATCCAAGAGCTACTGGAAATATTGGTCACTATGAGAGAATTCTAGATGAGAGGAAAGGGGAAGATGGGAGACAAACTGACCAGGTAAAAAGACCCCAAGTTGATATTTTGATTTTGTTTTTGTCTCTTCTGCGCTTTATACATTCGTTTAAGCTGTGTAAAGAACAACTGGAAAAGAGAGATCAAAAATTATTATTGAATTTGGATTTAATAATTCCTACGAAAGACTCGTTGTCAACGTTGACATCTTATCCATAATCCAATTACTATACTTAATCATTACACTTTTATTTTGTGTATTATATTTTTACGTGTAAAGCTAAATCAGGATTGTACCCATGACATGCAAGATAAAATCTGGTGTAAATTGACTCAAGTAATAATAGCATTTTTCAGTTTGAAAATTTCCCTGCTATATTCTGAATCCTGAAAACGTTCCCATTTTTGTAGATGTAAATATATTGTACATAAGTTTATTTTCTGCAGTGATTCTCGTTATTTGTATTTGTATTTTTTCTACGTTTAAATTAGCTGTGAGATGTCCTTTTATTTGTATTTATAAGCATTTTATATTATTTTCTCGTTTTCCAGTTATTGCATTTGCTTTATCCTTATATTACAAATTAAAATATATTTGAAGTATTTAGTTGTCAATCGCAAGAGTAAAACGATGACAAATGTAAAAAATACAATTTCCAAATACTTTGTTGAATTATGTTGTAATATATGATGATTGTGCATATAGACATTTACTATCCGAGAGAGACGGGAAGATAAAGTTGGCTGGGAAAAAGCCAAGTATGAAGCTTTATGTCGTGGAGAAAATCAGAAAGTTCAACGAGGGGTCAAATGTAGATACGTAACTACTGGTCATCCCTTCCTCCGAATTGCACCCATCAAGCAAGAAATCATGCACATCAAACCCAACATTTACATCTATCACGATGTCATTCATGATAAGGAGATGGAAGTCGTTAAGCAGCTAGCTACACCAAGGGTCAGTTTTTTTGTTAAATTTTTTGATACCGACGCTTATACGTTATCACTTACTATCAGCAATATCGACCTTTGATCGTAGCATAATATAAATTGGTTACCAATTTTTGTTAGAAAATTCTAGAGTTGCCCTTTGAGCATATTATATTGTAATAATTTGTTTGCCTCTTTTAGTTTAAAAGGGCTACAGTTCATAACCACGCTACAGGGGAGTTAGTCACCGCTAACTATAGAATTAGTAAATCTGCCTGGCTTCAAGCTGCCGAACACCCAGCTGTGGATCGTATCAATAAAAGAGTTACACAGGTCACCGGTTTGGACTTGGACACAGCTGAAGAATTACAAGTTGTTAACTATGGACTAGCTGGTCATTACGAACCTCACTACGACTTTGCAAGGGTAATAATTTTACATCGCTACATTTACTTAAAATAAAGCTCGCATTTTTTTTTTATATATTTTCAAATTATGTTATCGAATTGGTTCCCAGAGAGAAGAGAAGGATGCATTCAAAAGTCTTGGAACAGGAAATAGAATTGCTACCTTCCTATTTTACATGAGCAAAGTGGATGCTGGTGGAGCGACAGTTTTCCCTTCCCTCGACTTGACACTTTGGCCAAAGAAAGGCTCAGCAGCATTCTGGTACAATTTATTTGAGGATGGAAAAGGAGACTTATCCACAAGACATGCTGGCTGCCCTGTCTTACTTGGATCCAAATGGGGTAAAACAATTTATTATGTTAAAATCGTCTGTGAAGAACCAAAATGACCCATATCCATTTTTAGCTAAAAACAATATCAGCTATCTACAAAAAATATTCAAATATGTCTTGAGAGAATTTAAATAGAACATTTTGCACCTTTCAAAACCATGTAAATAGAACAATTTGAACTTTTCAAAAACATGGAATTAGAACATTTTGCACTTTTTCAAAAATATGGAATTAGAACATTTTGCACCTTTTCAAAA
>JAQFZE010000788.1:0-22420 GCA_034695245.1 Dicyrtomina saundersi | reverse complement strand
TACCGTTACAATTTTGTAATTCAGAATGCTTCGCAAACATAGGAATAATTAGAAAATCTCCACTTTTCAAAAAATGGAACACTAAGAAAAGGCATTTTTTGGCACGTTTTAAGAATGTGCAAATTAAGTTTCTGAATGACAGTATATTTGTAGGCTAAGCTATATTTAATAATAGTGGAGCATGCATTCAGAATAGTAATAGAACTCTACACCTACTTAAACCTAGTGCCTTGTATGTACATACCTATGCATCGTAATTTTGAAATGAAAATTCATAGCTCATTTTCACTACTAATTTTTTGTAAAAAGCCAATATGATAAAATTTTAAATTTGATATTTTCGTAGCGTTTCAAATTTTTGCATGCTAAATATTAAAAATTAAATTTTAACACTATATTTACGTTTCGATCGGCGTCAACTTACATTTTCAGAGAAAACGTGAGCATCTACCAAGCTAACTAGTAAGTAAGTATGTACCGTCGTCTCCGCTCTTCTGGCTGCGCTAAAATTAAAGTAGTCTAACTAACAGTGTTAACATAATATTATGAGGCTGCTGTTGGTCTGATCGTGAGAGGCCAGGATAGGAATAAGAAACATTTAGATAATAAAATGTAGTGTCTACATTCTACAACATGGTACACGTCCTCTTAATTACAATAATTACTCTATAATCTCCCTTAATCTCTCGCAACTGGAAATATGCTCTAGTTATTTAAGTATTTATTTAACGTGGTGCAAATAGTTTTTTTAATAGTTCACACCTGAATCTTGTAATTTCTTCCAATTCAAATTTATTTTCCATCTCTCAAGCGTATGCACACACTTCCTCTTTAATCTTTTGACTCTAATAATAAGACTATACATATTACTGTACGATTACTACAAGATACGACGAGGACGAGGGTAGCCGGTAAACAGACACAAAAAATAATTAATTGGTGTAATAAATAATAATAATAATTTTGCAATAATGAGCAATTGGAATAAACTTTAACACTTAAACACGTAGTAAATATAGTTAAATAGGAAGGTGGAGTTTCAAAATAAAATAGGTACCTACTTAAGATATATACTTAGGTATGTACTTTTTTTTCATTCTAGGTGTAAAATTATACATTTCATTTATTTTATATTGTCACGCTGGGGTAACTTTGGAGTAATAATTATGCTGCTACTACTATATTATTATTATTACAGAGCCAAAAGATTTCTGTATCAGTACTTACATGTGCATAATATGTTTATTTGACTAATACTTTGACTTCATATAAGAACGATGCGAATAATCAAGTGAATAGTTAATTGATGTGACCAGGTTTTAACTTTTATGGCAAAGTGCACAGTAATGATACAATAATTTATTAGCTCCATCCATATTACTTACACAAACACAGCATAGTATTACTACTTGTACTTGTACTTTTGTGTATGTGTCAGTGTCTTATCATAGAAACATGATTAGTATCATTATTTATAATATAATAATGATGGTTACTTCCCTACACATATATAACTGACTGAGATATTTACTCTTACTAAATAATACAATGAGTACTTTTACAGGTATCCGTTAAAATAGAGGCAATTTAAATGTGTGTATGTTTTAAGTAAACATGGAATAATAATCTTTTTTTATTATATTTGAAGACTAAAATATAATAAAATGTGATATCACTTTAACGTAGGTAAATATTTATTAGCACTCTCATTTATTAGCACAGACAAAACCATAAAGACGCAACTTGAAAGTCGTCATACTCAACTCTACTAATCCCTAATTCCGAATTATTACACGTATATGTATATAGGTATATTATCTTGAAAATAGTTAGTCATAAATTAATTAGTATTAATTGAGCTCTGTGCTAAAAAAAATAACAAGCAAAATTTGAGTGTCATAATGTGCGTAAATAGGGTAGCAAAACTACTTACATAATAAGTACACATTAATCAGTAAGCTTGAACAAAATGCTAAATATTAACATTCAAGTTTCGAGTTTTGGAGACGCGTTGATCCTGAACCTGTTTTTTGACGAAGCCACGTCATATTTTTGTAACTGGTCCTCGTACTCTGGTCCAGTCTTCATCATTGTCAGTACGGCTCAAGGTGACGAATGACATCAGTACTATTTTCTTTGGATATTTCAAAGCTTGTTATCCCTAAAAGTGTAATTTAAATAAAGTTTTTGTATTAAAGTAAATATAAAAGCATGACACATACAAATGGGTTGGAAACTTGACACTATGAAAGTACCAAGTTTTTTTTATTGTTTTTCTTCTGATGCGATTATATAGATATGTACTTAGGTAGCATTGCATCTTTGTTTATTTGTACAGTCACTAGACATTAGGCGTACGTTTTTAGGGATCACTGAAAATACAAAGTACAGATAATTAATCCTCCTTAGATATGACTAGTCGTTCCAAGTCTTAAAATAAATGTAGTGAAACAACAACGATCCGTCCATGGCCCTGGTTCCCAACAGCATAAATCATTCAAGTAAATATGCGGTAGTGGATGTGGTTGACTTGAAAATTAATGGTGGTGATTGGTTCCCGTATCCATATGTAATGCTGCGATGCTGAATTCTTTGCCATAATTTATTGTATATCCCTATAACTTAACCTAATAGGGTGGACGTGGATAGGAACGCTTTAAGAAAAGTCCGTTTATTTCACTACGAATAAATTTAATTTTGTTTACCAATCCGTTGATTTACAGTTGAGCCCTAACTTGAAATTTCGGATTACAAACTACTCAAAATGTAATTAGAAGCATGTGCAAACATAACATGAAGAAACGTATCACCTGTGTAGATGTCTGAATTAGAGTTGAGTGACTTAATGATGTTTTATTTTAGCAAATTAAAATTACAATAATATTAATACACAGTTTTAATTATTTTATTCTAACAGTAAACGGTACAGGGTAGAAGGGTACTCACAAAAAAGAAAAACGTTCAGTCGACTTCTCTTGAATCACAGTATTACTAGATAATATAATTTTAGTTTTGACCTAACTTATCCACACTTTGTATAAAGGCTTTCTCCGCCACTAAACCCACTTCCTGTGTTGAGTTCCCCTGAGACCAATTCCCATTCTCGAAGAAAGAGCTCATATTCTGTCCAATGGTCACATTGAGCTGTGCATCATAGTTCTGCGTCCAAAATATTTCCAAAATCCTCCTTCCCATCTCCCTAGTAAGGGACCAGAGGCCTTGCATAATCCCCTCTTTCGTGTAAGTCCCCACCGTGTCATTCGTCCCCGTCCAGAGAGCCCTTTGACGGAAACCTTTCGTCCAATTCCCCTCCGTCCTATTCTCTCCAGAGAGTCCTTTAGCCCCATCTCCGGACGCGTTCTTCCATTTTGCCTCCCAGTGGCTCTCCCGCCATTTATAATTGGTCAAATTTCCCCATTTGGGAAGTAATTGAGGCAGTTTCCTCAAATCCAATGATTCCAGATGTGCATTGTGACTTGTCTCATTCGGCTCTTTTCCCTGGCCCGCCTCTTTCTCCTTGTTCCCTGGTCCTGGTTTGGAGTGGGGAGAGCCCTCTTCAGAGATGTCCTCCTCCGTCTCCAGGGAGTAACTTCCAATCTCATTCTCCGAGTCGGGGAGGTCAGTGCCTCCTTTTTCTTGTGTCAGAGACGGAGTTACATTTGCGCTCGTCCGAAGTAACTGAATTGATCGGCGGGTCGCCTGAGAGTCACCGTCAATTTTGTCCGCTTCATTCCCCGGCAATTCATCTGGCAGTAGAGGTTTGGACATTGTAGGCTTTGAATTTTTGCTTGGTACATACTGAGCCAAATTGTCTCGAACATTGTAGCCTACGACCCTTGAGGATTTTTGGTTCTCAGCTTGTGGAGGTCTCTTGAGTGCCAAATTATTATTGATTTTCTTCCTCCCTTCATTTTCATCACTTGTTGAACGGGAATTATTTGTTAGCGTTTTCGGAGTAGTAGTAGCAGTCGTGGTGGTAGTGGTGGCCGTCGTGGGGGTGGCGGTGGTGTTGGTGGTGGTACCTGTTGCGTGCGTGTTGGTTGTGGGGGTGGGACTGATTTCTGATTCAATTTCAACGTCTTCTTCCGGTTCTGATTGCTCTTCATCATATTCGGCAGCAATATCAGTTCCCCCCTCTTTAACTTTAGGTGAGATAGTAGCAACTGATTTTGACTTTGACTTTAACTTTGACTTCGATTTTGATTTCAGCTTTGACCTTGACTTTGGCTTCGTGGTCGTTTTTCTTCGCTTATTGGGTCGGGCATTGTTATTAGTAGTTTTATTTGTAGCAGTATTGGAGGGGTCACTCTCACCGTTGGAGAAAAGGAAGCCCAGTGGGCTGTGAACAATTCCGTAGTCTGCATATTCCTGTGACTGGGTCTGCTCCACTTGACCTAAGGCAGCCTCAAGTAAATACTGATTGTTCCCAGTTGCGTTGAGAAGCCATCCCTGCTTGGCATCTAGCAAAGAGTCCAATGATGGGGTGGAATTGAGTGATTCGTTTGGAAGGATGACATCTTCAAGCGTCTTAGTTGCTTTTGACCTGAGATGAGCGAGTCGCAAACTCTTTTGTCCAGGCTTCGCAGGAATTACATTGCCAATAGGGATACTCTCCGAGAATTTAAGGCCCTGTCGACTCTTCAGACTGAGAACTGACTTCTCCCCTTCCTTGTCATGGTCAATAGAGCCCTCCAGGTCAAGGATGGACACGACTAGGCCAATCAGCTGTGAGACCAGGAGAAGAATGGAGAAGAATCCTAGTCTCCCGAAAGATTTCATTTTTTCTTCACTGATTTGAGTATCTGCATATAAAATAGCATGGCTCTGATTATATGACTCGGATTACGAAATTACGACGAAGCACAGTTATTTGAAATTATGAATATGAAGAATGCTCAAGTATACAAATATACTTGCTCTATTAGTTTCAATAAAATTAATATACCTAATTATACAAAATAAAATGTAAGCAGACTGACTGTTTCTTTGTTTCGTTAATTTGAAATTGGAAACAATAGAACTAGGATGGGGATACAACTGATAGAATTGGGGGACAGGCGTTATATTTACAGGCTATGACTGTACCAAATTGCATTGTAGTAGTTTTACTCTTGAACGACGGTTTCGCCCTTATGTCCGTATTAAATTTCATCTTCGAGAGGTCAGCCCATGCCATGATATACTTACATGCAGCTTGAAAAATAAAACAAGAAGCGAAACGAGTTCGACCTTGGCACAGTTTGACTAACCCCCTTGAAAAACAATAAAAAAAGCTAAAGATATTAATGCTAATTAATAAGTAATTAATTGTACAACTAATCGCTTGTTTTATGACACTAATTATTACAGTTTTATTGCGTATAATAATACAGCTTCAAAATACTGCTTGCAGTTTGAATTTACTTTTGTAATTCTCACTTAATAAGTAAGTACTATTATTTGTCTAAATGTTTTAGAGACGATGGTGAAAGTGGGAGCAGTAATTCTGTGAAAATACTTTTGCAAAAGTCTTGATGTTTTCAAATTTACGGTGGCTTATATATACATATATTTTGAACTTTTTAAAACACAAAATATTGTAAAGTGTCCACGAATTTTCATCATGCATTTTGTCAGATATTAATTAGATGTTGGTGTACATGGGAATGCATTAATGTCAAGCCAGCTCAGTTACGTATAATGCGGATCTGCCGTTGCAGTAGTAAATAAAAGAATCACAAGAGCGCACATTTTTTTATGAATCATTGCTCATTTATTTAACGTATTTAATATTTAGTTAGAATTATAGTAGTAATTAATTACAAACGAATCAAAAAAAAAACTTAACCGAATGCTAGTGATGCTCATGTTGCTTTGATTTGAATCAAAAGCCAAAATCGAACTAAAAAATAAACCAGAAATATGCAAATAATTACAGAAGCTGATCTCAACTCATAGTACTTACATATGATTACGTAATCCTAATGTATGCAAACGTAATTCGGTAAATTAGAATTAGAAATTATTATAATAATGTTAATGTCTATGTCTTTTCTACTTTTCTAAAATATACTATTTATATAAGCTTAAAGCATATACGTAATAATAATAATTATGATAATGCTAATAATAATAATTTAGTTCTCATATTTTTTTTGATTATATACCACATATCCAATAACAATAATAATACAATTAAATATAATAATTATTATCAATACTTGATTAGCAATCATAGTAGTAATAATAATAATAATAATAGCAACTGAGTCACTTATAAGAATTTATTGCGTCCACGCTTCTATTTTCATTAACTTTGAACAGAAAAAACCAGACTGCCTGTTATGTTGTATCGCATAATTACATTTCCAATCTTGAATTTCTGAATAAAAGTCGAATGATCAAAACAGAAACTCAAAATTGTACTATTTCCTTCAGACTCGTTGACTCGCGCAGATATTTAAATATGTAGTTCAACTGATAATACATGAGCAAATATCCTTAAGCAAGGGACACGTGCTTTATACTATGTTTATATTTTTAGGTATCAAAATTAAATTAATTAAACACTCCTTGTAGTTATGCTCTCTCTCTCTTAATCCTGACATTCTGACTGACACACTCTGAATTTGTCAAAGTTGAAATTTTTACGGGAAAAAGTAAACATAAAAATAGAATAGAATCGTTTCTGTAGTCTGTAGCATACTTTCTACGGCGGACACTGACTCTGCCGAGACACAAAGTCTGTAAAACATCCATAATTTATACGATCTGTTTCTAGTTCTATTTGTATTACCATTACCATTTCGGACTTTCAATCATTTTCGCTTAGATAAAAAATTATGCTCCGCGAAAAAGTGAAAAGTAATAATAAAATTATATATTCTCGGATGAATATTAGTAATACAGATAGTACAGTGCTTCTTCGTTTCCGTTTCGTAAATTAGTAGATGCCTCTCAACGATGCGTGACCGCAGCATGTCTTCGTCGTTAACTGCTTTTTAGAGTTACAATTAAAATTAATAATTATCAGTTTTTTTTATTGGTATCATTAATAGTCGACCGAGACGAAATCGACATCGACAATAGGTACGTTTTTTAAGCCAAAAAAAGAGATAACTTTTACTTTTTGATTATGACACTTTCTAAAATACTTGGTGTAGTAGTAGCATTCGAACAGTACTAGCATGTATGGAATTATATATAATTACACTTTTATTGTATGAGTATACATAATTATAAATACATGTAGTAGTATTGTAATATGCAATTGAAATATTGTAAACGGACAATACAATAGAAAAAAATTACCGAATCACTCAACACGCGTGTTATAAGCCACTACTATATACGATTACGAATGACGATAATAAATAAATATATCAATTATTGTTACTCAATTACTTAATACGCACTTACAACTTAAACTTAAGTATACTCTAAGGTGTCAGTTAGTTATTATGTTTAGCACTAGGTGTAATCATATTGTTAATTAGGTGTATTTATACCCTTACTACTATAAATAGTAGATATAAATAGGTATAACTAATTCAATATATATTATACTATTTTAACTCGCGGTGATTAAGATTAGACACCAGCTCTTTTTTATACAGAATAAATTCAGTGAAAAATCTTCCTAATTACTTTTATTTATGCGATATTTCAAAATGCATAGTATATGTAACTATCTATAACTAAGATACTAGGTATAGATTATTTATATCTTATTAAAGTTATGTAGGTATTTGTTGCACTGTAATAATTAATTATACATTATTATTATTACTTACATACAATTATTACATTTGAAACTTACTGTAATAGCTTAGTACTAAATTATTAATATAGATTTTAACAAACTTATAAATATGCACTAGAGTTTAAGTCTACAGCTAGTTGAAGATTCAAGTTAAGTATATATAATTACTTATTATACGTAAAATATGTTTCAAAATTTTGATTTCGACATCTTCAAAAGTATATAAGTATGGATATTGGATAGGTATATAGGATGCACAATTTTAATTTTAATTAAAACGACTTTCATTACAAACTAGAATACATAGCAATCCGAGCGATTGTAGGTAGTACAGAGACGGCGTACAGTTGAGGGTTTTTTTCTTGGAAGTTGCAATTTATACTATTGACACATTACCGAATATTTAATAACCAGTTGCACAGATTTTCCCAAAATACTACAAGACTAAAATGTTTAATAATGTAAATATAATTAGATGTATTTTAATATACAGTTAAAAATGTAATTATGTCACATTATGTATTGTGTATGCAGTGTGATAGTTAAAGTTGTATTTTATACTGTATTGTAATTAGTAATGCTTACGTACGATTAGTTAGTACTTTTACGGTGGAAATGATAGACCCACTCCTTCAACTCTTCATTTAATATTCGCATAGAAAGTAAAATCAATTACAAGAGAGAATTGATTACTTTGATTTACAAGAGACGCTGACCACAAAAATGTAAAAATAATATGAATATTACTCAATAAGGTAAGTTTTTTTACATATGTATGTATTTAGTTCCTTGTCGAAGCTAAACTGATTTCCTGTTGCAGAAATTAATGCTACAGTAAAATACATTTTATTTTGTTTTTATTCGTGCCCACGCAATTGTAATGTATTATGTATTAAATTAAAAGTAACTATTGATTTAAAGGATGTGTGGTTTATGTTAACTTCTTTAGTTATATAATTAAATCTGCCTACCCTAGTCGTACTAGCCTATAATGTTTATCTACCACCTAACTTGAAATTTTCTGCCCTCATGATAATACTCGAACTCGATATTGATATTCACTAATTTACTGATTTACTTAGCAGGTATATGAGCTTAACTATAGTCTGCACTTGAATATAACGGTACTAATTACATTATTCTAAGCCTTCTTTTAATCAAACAACGCCTACCCCTAAAAATGCCATTCCATAATGTAAAGGACAAAAATCGTGACCTTCTGAATGAAAACGGTACAAAAAAGTAAATTTTAAAGGACTTAAAGGATTTAAAGTCGAATAGAAATCTATAAAAATTATAATAATTATTAGATATTATTGAAATTGAAAACAAATTGACCATTACAGTAAGTTGTGTTATTTGAAATCCTGATATTACATGCTATAATGCTAGCTGTGTACTTTAGTTCGACACACAGGATTTGCTCAGCAGAAAAAACAATTTATAGGCGAATTACATTAAAAAACTGTAAAACAAAACTTTTACGTACTTATACAACATGATTTCCTTAATCACACATTCATTTTGAAGTACTGAAACTTATGGATTTAACTAATAGTGGCAGCGGCAGCCAACAAACGGGGAAAGAAAACATGGTGCACACACATCTGTAAACTTAATCAAGGACCATTCTCATAATATGACATCAAATTATACATTTTTATGATGAATACATACCTAATATTGCGTGTAAAAAGGAGTAATCGCTACATAAAAAATCAACGTTCACGCCTGGAATTCGAAAAATTCAGGAACATGAAATAGTTCCCTTCTTTCATTCAAACTGAAACTGAGGCGGCTTATGGTAAGACATTTCGCAAACAGAACTCAATTTTTTTTATAAATTCCAGTGTTTGTTGAAATATACGCCTCAATAGGACTAAAAGTATTGGACTTTTGTTAATACACTAAACCTTTTTCTTATAATATGCAGTACATATTGTTTTACTTAACGTTATTAAGCGACAATATATTGGAATAGTACATTTTATATACTGTACAAATTGTAATAATTTTATAGATATTATATATTATCTTTAAATTACGGTTTTCAAAAATCATTCATTTCTGCGATTACGAAAGTTAAAATGTTTTTACGAAAGAATATTTTAGATAGCAATTTTAATTTACTACATGGCCGAGATGAAATCGAACCTTAATTTGTATTTTCGAATTCCGTACAGACTCTTACGTGTTTTCATTCTATAGAATTTAAAGGTTAGTGTTGGTACCTGTGTAAAAATTGGAGTTTCAACACTAAAAAAGACTACAGGTGAATAACAGTAACAGCCTAAAAGTCCCACAAGTGAATAACACCCATCATCATCACCTTCTCTCTTTCTGTATTCTGGTCAACATCAATTTTTCTTAAGTTTGACGAAAGAATTGAACCGTTCCGTTCATTATAGATTGTTTTGATATATACAATAAAAATTAGTGTTCTCATCGTAGCACACATAAACGTAGTGAATGTTTCGTTCAATATCAAAAAGCAATTGCAAAAAAACTACTCTTATCAATTCAAAAACGGATTTTCAGTTTTTACTGGTGACCATGGGTTATTTTGAGCCACTGAGGGTTGTAAACTGGGCTGTTGGATTTGTCCTGGGCCGATTCCTTGAATCTGCAGTTGCTGTTGCTTCTCTCGAATCTCATTGATAGAAGGTTTGGTCACAGCATTTTGAACATGGAACGGATTCACCGTTTGACTCGACACTCCAGTTGTCAGAAGACTTGGGCCCGTGGGAGGAGCAAAAGGATTTTGAACCTGTGGTGCTGATGAACTTCCATTTGACAAACTCATATTTCCAACCAAACCTCCCAGTACAGGAGATGATGCTTGACGATTAGTTGTGGACGGTAGTAAATTATCCAAATTGACTAAGGAACTGTTTTCCCCTAGAAATCCTATTGGAGTCTTTTTGGTTGCTGACTGACCGAATGCCGGTGATACACTAGTATTATTAGTTGGCTGAAGAAGCGTCGAGCTTAAATGCTCCATATTGAAAACCGAAGATTCTGACATTGGACCTTGTCGTTTTGATATAGTATCAAATTCATCCTCATCTCCTAAACCTCCGACGGCTCCCCCTGCAAATGTTGGTGTGGTTGTTGAAGGCCGATTGGGAGCCCATGGGTCAGGCTTTGTTAGTGGGGGAGTTGTGGATGTTAACCAAGGATCTGCAATAATAAAACACCAATGAAAATCAAACAATGCAAAACAAAATGTTAAACGTTTGGTTCTCAACGACGAATCAACCAAACAAGCTAAGCAAGAGGAAGCTAATCTTTGTAAAAAGGACAATTAGCATAATTAAAAAACAATACCATTGGTAACAACAGAAGCAGTAGCTGGTGCAGATAGTGCCGAATGACCAGCTACAGCGTTTCCTCCTGAAACCCACGGATCTTGCGGTGATGTAACCGTGCTACTGGATCCACTCCATGGATCACTTTTATTTAATTTCTGAACCGGAGCCCACGGATCAGCTGAGCCACCACCCCCAGGGGCTGAAGCAAGTGGTAATGCTGCTGCTCCACCACCTAACTCCACATCCAGCAAATCCAACAATGCACTAACGTTTTCTTTCTTTATATTAGGAGTTGGTGATGGTGTCCTGTAACAAATCAAATCTTTATTAAGCGAAGGAGCTACACATAATTGTATATTTGAAGACTTTATCGACAGTGAAAATTAAATGATGGTAGCTACCATTTGCTAATTTTCTTTTTAAGTAATAAACTAACCGGAATTCTTGTTCACTCTGGCTCAACGCCATTTGCAGTCGAAGGTCATCCGATCTTCTTCTTTTCTCTTCTTGCTCAGCCTCTTCTTTGGACATTGCGAGTGCTAACTGAAGCTGAAGCTCTTCCTCTCCTACAGTCTGAGGTCTAGCGTTTTCTAATTCTGAACCAGATCGATGCCTTGTGTAAGTCCCTGCAGCTGCTGCACCACCTTGCCCATTTGAACTGATTTCACCACTTCCAAAATGGTTCGCAGTAAATACAGGACTTGTAGGCGTAGTATCATTTGAGTCCGATGAACCAAACCCAGACACAGTTTGAGCGAATCTAAAAGAAGTAAGGAAAGTCAAATTATAAAATTTAATGAAAGCACAACTTTTCAACGATCGTATGGAAAATAGAGCAATAGCTTTAAGTCCATCAGGTATAAGTTACAATCTATGTAACTGATACTCCGCCGTTGGAATTAAAGTAAATCCATCGTCTCATATTACAACAATAGTTAATGGTTTAAGCAAAAATTGTGTGCCAAAAAAATCAACTGTTTTTATGGGCAGAACTACTTCTCTATAAAATATCGCCCACTAATAAACAAAACGCAAAAACCATTAATTTTATTTACCTTTCCCTAGCTTTTAAAGCCCTAGCTCTCTCATTTCTCAGTCTTTCCTCTGAGCTCAGGAGTGTCACTAGTTGTTTGGCCTTTTCTCTCACATTCAAACCTTGGTCTTTATTGTCTTCAAAATACTGGAAATCCTTCAGCGTTTGAATAGCGAAAATATTCTCTTTACACTGCTGAGCCACCTATAATAAAAACAAACAAGGTATTTATTAGATACTAACGAACTAATAAAGAAATTTAATTATTAATAAATTATATAGACATGCAACAAGAGTAATACTGTCGACGGTCGGTACAACGAAAACTTTACTAGAATACATTTACATTATAGCATTTAATAAAAATTTAAATATGAACTTGCTTCTTTCACAAGCATATAATTATTAAGCCCAAAATGAGCCGATCACAACAAAACTTCATTGCATAGATTATACAATTGACATCTTCATTAACATTCTTCACTTAACGTGAAAAACACAGAAAATTAAAACAAACATCTCCGCAGCGAATAAATTGTATACGTAATTTATAGTAATAATAGCGAATTTCATTCTTTACATTTATAACCCCGAATTAGTTGAACAAGTAGTCGTAATACTATTCGTTTAAAACATTTTGGTTTTCTTACCCGTTCAGAGCCGGTTTTGATAAGATACTCGATCAGAACTAAAGACTTGTAAACGTGTCGCCAGTTTTTGCCGTGATCATTCAAACGTTTCCACAACATTTCCATAATTTGAGCAAAGGCCTCAATATTGTAGGTCAGGTCGGCAATTTCCGACATAAGAGTGCTAGGTGGACCCCATGGATCATTACTTGTGGCCTCCCGAACCTTTTTCTGCAATAAAAAATTAATGACCAAAGCATTAATATTAGGATTTCAAATTACAACAATTCCTATATTAATAATATTGGTACTGCTACCATAACCTACCATTATAATAATATATACATAGTTTGTAGTTACAGGCAAGCTCAATTTTGCAACCAAGACATAACTGTGTAATTAAATGCAGCGAATTATTTCATATTACTGTACTGTATACTGTTGACTCTGTACATTAGGTATCACAAAAAATGTCTTACCTGAGGCTCTGTGTAGTTATGGGCGATATTTTTAATATTCCGCCGGAGCCCTGCCACGCTTACTTGCATCTTGACTTATTTTCTGCTACACACTTATTTCAAGAAAGAAAAAGATACCAAAACTGCTGCTACTACAGTATTTCCTGTCACAGTTACGCTGATGTTGTTCCAAATTCCAAATCCAAACTTGTTGAAGCTCGTTACGCTTTTCGAATTCCGTTTAGCAACACTGCAACTATAAACAAAGAAGAGTCACATTTTAAATCCTATCAGAGAAGTGACACTTTTATTTTACTCAAGAGCTGTTAAATGTTTTGAAATTTTGAATAAAACATTTAATAACTGTAATTTTATTTTCTTAAATTAAATGTTCTTCCGAATACAATCAAACAATTCGTTACAACTTGAATTTCGATGAATCCACAGTATGTATTGTTTTCACACCACTATCATTCTGCTTTAAATAAATAACAATCTCTTGTATCAAATCCCTTTCCAATTTATAATTACACGATACACGAATATTAAACGCATAGATTCTCGAAGAAATAGTATAAATATATTCTCAGGCACCCTTTACACTTAAAATTCCAAGAATCTTTCAAAATAACGAAATGTCCATGTAAAGTCTATCTATCAGTTGTCAGTAATACACTCAATGTTCTGGTACTCCTGGACCAAATTCAGCGAATCTGACGATGACAGTTGACAGGTCTGTCCTCTGTCTGCGCTCTGTTCTTTCCTCATGAGAGAAAATTTTGTACAGTGGTGGATAGTAAACTAGTGTATACAAATATTATTATTTTCCACTACTACTTACTACCGTTACCGTTAAGTTCTAATACAATTATTTTATTTCTATGCACTGCATTTATCTGTACTTGGAGTTCAATGGGGAGTGCTTGCGGTTTTATTACTAAATTGGCTACTCTATAGATAAATACTTACATACTTGAGCTGCTCTAGTTCCTTCTTTTTTGAAGCTATATTATACTCTATCTACACTACACACAGAAAAGCACGTGGCGTTGACATGAAACTTTATTACTAATCACTAATCAGCTACCCTCGGTTGGGCTTCATGACTTCATACGTGTATGTGTGTGTGTGTGGGTCTGTATACTTTACAGCTTCACCTTCGTGCACTAGGTAAATTAATTTCATATTCTTTCTTTATACAAATATAATAATGCTTACAGATTCAATACGACAAATAGAAACACTGGCGCTTTGTTTGCTTGTTGTCGTTCGTTGTCATTGTCGTCAATGGGTTTTTTTCTCTCCCTTTACTGACTTTCCTCGTCAATTTCCAATTCTACTAATGCACTCATTCCTTGAACTGACAGAGCATCCACACATTATAGTATCTGTAGTACCTAGTTATAATAGGATGAGCGCACCACGACCACCACATACGTAGTAGGTAGGTACATAAAATTAGTGAGAGAAGCAGGTAATAGGAGTAGGCATAGACATTAGACATGCCAAAGTGGAAGCAATAAGCAAAGCTCTTCGAAACTTCGAAACTCTCCATCGGCTGCGTTTACATTTAGGTAAAAAACTAAAAAAATATCTTACTACTCACGATAAGAACCTACATAAATACACTCTGTTTGTACTTGTTCGTCGTCGTTACGTTAAGGACTGAAAGAAGGACGACGACGAATATGAAAGCCAAAGTCAGAAAATAAAACGAAGGTCTATCATCTGTAATGTAGGTCCTACCGTCCCACTCCCACAATAGAATAATATTCATTCGCCAATCCACATCCACATAATATAATAATGCATGCTTACTAATGCGAAATACACACAACTTTTCATCAGTATTTAAACGCATGTATTTACAATTCACAATGCTCACCACGACGACTCCACTCAATATTTTTCCTTATTCTTTTTCATCTCCATCTGAGAGGTAACTTTAATCCTGTATAAATTCAGTTTTAACTCTTTCAAGCATTTATTTCTTACTATATACTTTTACAAACGTTACCTCTATCCTTTCCTTGGAATCTTAGTTTTATTTTACAAGTACGTACATACAAGCATACTAGCGTAAGAATATTAACAATATATTATTACGCTTGATACTTGTAAAATCTGAAATGCATGACTTAGTCATGCAGCTGGTGCTTATATCACCAATGCCACTATTGCATTGCAGACAGATAGTCAGATAGTCAGAGCCAACAGACAGTAAAACCATTGTGTGTAGGTATACTTTAAGTATATGTACAGTATAGTATAGTAAATAGTAAGTACCTCCATAAACACAATAGTTAAATCAAGACCAAATAACCAAAGCCAAATTCTCTCAAGAGGTTTAAGGGTGGTGCCTATATACATATATGCATGTAAGTAGGCAGGCAGGTAGGTTACGAAGTAGGTAGGTGCCATACTGAACAAATAGAAATACAAGCTCTACCCCTCATAAATATACCTTAAGTAAGGTTAACATCTACTCCTTTTCGTCTGATGTTTCTTTGAGGCAGGTGTACAGAATTCGTGCGTACAGTCACTCATCATCATCATCAACATCATCTTAAAATGCGCGATACAACATTACACTGACTTGTAGGACTAGGACCACCTTCTCCTGGGGAAGGAAGGTAGGGAAGATGAAGAAGAACAAGGCACAGGAGCAGTCGTCATACAAAAGCTCTCTGCTTAATAAATGAGATCAAGAGAAAACGCAGTGGCACGTGAAAGGTCCAAACTCGGTCAAAAGAGTTCACCTTCCCATTTTCTATTTACTTTGAAACCTATAGTGTTTACTAACGTAAATTCCTGTACATAAGTGTGTCGCAATTACCCATTCTATTCTTCTATTCTTATACTCAACGTAGTATATTAGTCATTGTCGTCTTCACCCACCCAATGTCAGATTGATTTTAAATCAGAAAATTTCAAGTCCCGAACGTACACCGTCCAATCTTATAGTGAGGCATTTTGCAGTCAGCTCTTTCACGAAACTATATCTATATCATTTAACTAAAAATGTACACCATCTCTAACTCAAGCACAGGCAAATTGCAATCCAATGCAATGCAGTTTACTTACAAATGAAAATTTGATCAAAACACTGTCACTGCCTTTGACTGCATTCATTACAAATTACGAAGTCACGGAGCCTCGTTTTTCTACTGCCTGTATTTATGCGGAAGCAATGCACGTAAATTCCATTTGAAAAACTGTTTTGCCTCGAACATTGAACTAAATAAATAAGTGTGTGATTGAATACCAATTCCAACTCACAACCTTCACGTTTCCACTTCCATTTCGAATCAAAGGATAAGGAAGGCTTCTTTGCCCAAGCTGATGACTATGTATGTGCAAAAAAACACACGCTAAAGTATGGCTTCCATCTCCAGTCTCCATACACTACCCACAGAACATGTATGTACAACCCCTGAATCTTTAAACCATTATTCCAAATATTTCATCCAATAAATCCACAAGTAAAAGAACGCTTACGTCGTCTGACGTACTGTATATTATGCTGTGGCCTGGTTTATATCAATGCCTTACTCACCACAACTCACAAGCTCCTTAATAAGATCATATTAATACATATTTGAATTTTAAGTTTGTTACACAGTGGGAATGCTTTACACTTTACATACACGTAAATAATACAGCTAAAATAATCTGACAGAAAATAATCCACAACGTCAAATAAAATCACACAAAATAAAAATTCACAGAGCTTATAAGGTTTTGAACATGACGTCAAAAATAATGCTGGTCAGGAAACGTGTGGGCTGGTTTTCACTATCATTTCTACTTGAACGTGAAGAATGTAGAAGGTATCGCTAGATTTTCCGTTTAGAATTCCGTTTACGAATTTGCTAAAGATGAAAAAGACTGTTTAGAAACATTCGAGGTTCCAGTAGAAATTCAGCGGCTGTAGGAACCCATTAACGAAGAAAATATTAACACAACCAATAGAGAAACCAATACGCCCAAGCAAAAAAATAAAATGACCCGTGATTATCTTCGTAGTGTAGAATTCCAAAGATGGAGCGTTCGACCTAGCAAAGGTAAGAGAGTCATCCCATCCCAGCAAAACAAGGCCGGTAATGAATGGATGGTCAACAAGAACGGCTTTTCATCATCTGAATGAGACACCAAAATCAAAATGAACGGCAACGTACTCCCAGTGAACGGGACCCCTGGTCAGAATCTAACCGATGCAGATACTGTAACGAGATTGAAACCCTAGGACATATGTATTCTGTGCAAATTAAACCAAAGGCGAGCTACTGAGGAACAAGACACCACACTTTATTAAAGAAAGTGTCATGCATTTCCTCCGGCGACTTAACGATAGGCACTCTGAGAAGAGTTGATACTATTGCGTTCAACCGTGAGCCCAGAAATGGTTTAATTCTGGACCCGACAACACGAAGCTGGAAGCTGACGACCAGAGTTAACGAAGAAAAGAAAGTCATCTACGAACCGTGTATTCCTTATTTCCAAACCCCATTTCAATCTCCGCAATATCACAATAATGGGCTTGTATTTTGGCGCACAAGGGACAATTATCAAATTCTTCGACAGTTTCTGTAAGAGTATGGCATACCTAAATCAATAATCGAAGATACCGCGATTGCCACTCTAAACGGACCAACTCATATGCCAGAAGCCATAACCACCTTTACTCAACACCGCAGCATATTAATTTAATTCTTTATAAATAATGAATATTGTAGCCACTACATTTTATCTATTGAAAAAAAATTATCATTTCATATTAACTGTTGATTCCGCGACCCATATACTGTAGTGACTGACAGCTTGAACATGACTTTTTATTTATGGGTTCTAATTCGAATTTTCATAAATATTTTAGTAATTTTTGGTTTCGAATGTGACTTGTATATACACATAGGTAGCAATGACGCCAACCCCGGTTTATTTAAGAGCTTAAAATTACGTACATAGAACCTAGCTGGTGCCCTGATTTTATAATGTAACCGAGCGAGCTCACAGACACTGAGTAAAAATGACACGAGGGATCAACAATTAATATGAAATGCACAAGCTGTCAGTCAGTCACTAATGACGTCATTAGCACTCGGGATGGATGTGTAATATTTTGTTGTGCGTAAACCATCATTAGGCATCCCAAAGCAGCTTTGATGTCATTTATGGACGACCCTTAGATCAAAACGAGAGTACGGGCCGAGATAAAAGTATAAAAGCGAGAGGATAGAGCAAAAACAACACAGGCACCACTAGGAACTAGCCTAAACCGTTAAAGCCAAAGCAAAGTCCTCCAATGCGGAATACAAGCAATGCGACATCCGTTGATGTAATTATAATTACAAGTTGTGCTAGGAAACTATTTCCTTCCCCATTTGGTTAATTGCTCATTTAATCCACTGATCCGAAATTTCAGTGATTTGTATAATGAAGGAACGATAATTACTATTATTGTAAATTGCAAATTAGAATTTCACTCGTTCGTTTCGTAGAGCCGTTCAGACCGTAAGGCTCTGCAAACACTCATTTTATAGCCTTTCAGGATTTGTTTGTCTGATTTACATCTGCTGTGGGCTCTGGCGTTGGTACTGGTAGTACGGTAACCTCCTTCCCTTCTTATGATTACATGTTTCACATAAATCGGTATCTGTATGGAGACACGTAAGGTACATTTATAACAGCTTTAATTTCTTAAAGTCTTAAAACGGAGCCGTGTGAACAATTTACAAGTGAAATAGCCATGAAACTCCATTGTTAAATTTGATTTCGTTTTCGTCGTTAGGATCTGAATCTTTGAGTACGTACATCACATGCGATGCATGTGATTGTACTACATCTGCCATTATGCAACTCAGATTGAAGAACTACCAACTACTGAGATCTCAGAGTTTAGAATCTTTTATCTCTTCAGAAAATAAAGCAAAAAAAAATAAATAGGTCTTTAAAATTACTTTTTTTATGCCATAATATAGTTACAGGCAGAATATGTTGACATTCCTTTTCATAATGTTTCTGGTTGAATTTTTTTTATTGGTTGAATCAAATTTTAAAGTATTGCTCAGAAAAGGATAAATATTAATTTACGAAAATCATTGTGTGTAATATACATACATATGTATATACCTGCCTGACAAATCTATTACATCACAGAACTGATAAAAATATTACTACCTAAAATAATACATACCTGTATGAATAAGACTGTCATAGCTCACGATTCCCGATGAAAAATTAAGTTATGACTCGATGTCTTTAGTTAGTAGTTGTGAGTTGTCTATGTGAACTTTTTTTATATTTATACTAAACTATTTTGCAATGCATTTACCATTTGATTACAGATGGGCGTTCATTCATCCAGTGACAATGAAATTAAGGCACCAATGCGTCAGAAAACAAAATAAGGACAGACATAATATAACGTAAATCAAATCAGCAGTCGGCAATAAATGAATGAACGTGGAAATGGAAATATGGGGGAGCCTGAGCCTGCAGAATTGACATAATATGGCTAACGATGAAATATATATTTTTCTTGTTCTTGGTATATTAGACGACATCATAAGGTATGACTGCCACCACCGCACCGTTACCATACCAGCTGTCACTATCCAAAGCTAATACTGAAACCACCCCACGCATCCCATGAATCATGAATACATTTCTGTACGTGTACATATTACTGTCACAATAGGAATCACAACCCAGCTGAGTAAAATATATTCTTCATGTTCAATTCTGCTTCTCAATATCTCAATATTATGATTTCGACTATTGTCACGATTAGCATCCATGCATCAATCATTATCAATTATCATATGATTATTATTAGGGAGGCCCAAGTTTTCTCATGAACTTTGATAACAAAAAAAGATTAATCGTCGTAAGACAAACTATTTTAAATTTATACATCTCAATTTTCAATATTGAATTAAAACACACGCATTCAAATATCTGCAATATACAGAAATTCATTGATCAATAAATAAATGATGAAAACTACTATTCCTCGTTATCGTCACTAACACCAAAGCCAACACTACTTCCTTCCACGGCTAACCTTGCATCGACCATAAATTCAGTCCAAGTCAAAACCATATAGCACAAAAGCAGTTCAGTACATTTGACAGTGCATACACACAACCCCAAAATACAATAAAAAGCCTACTTATACGTATAAAACTCTTCTACCGAAGTGTGTGCTAGTCTCGTCCTCCGCTCTATGCTATGGCGCTTCGTAGAGATTCCACCACACCAAATTGTCTGACCACAATGTACTTAATCAATTATATAATTATTAAATGAATTAAAGTGAGAGAGACGAGAAACGACACCGAATATACCGCAGTACCTCCGTCTATGTGTGGGTACATACCTGCATAATTATACAATGCAAAATATCTGCTATGGTTTCCATGATTTATAATGTTATTATCGTCAACTCAGTTCAATGTCTATCTGCAGCAACCGACTGTAAAATGCGGAAGCTGAAATTCAAGTGCAAGCAAACTACCAAGATTTAAATAACTTTGCAAACAAAACAACATCATGGAGCCATTTACAAGTATATACAGTACACTGCACTGCCAGGCATCAGGCAGGACTTCCTTAAACACATAGTAGTCGTGTGGGTAGGTAGCTGCCTACCTACCACTACTACTATTTACATTATGAGCAGCAATTCAGCTATTACACCAATCGCATCGTCATCTTGTGTGTATCCAAGTGCACACAGGCCTCTTTATACTGTGCTGCATGTAGCTAGGTACATTACACCATGCGATAGCCTTATCTTTTAATAGATTTTAAGTAAATAAAATACAAGCTAATATCACGAAACGACGACTCGACTCGACTCGACGGCAGAAGGTTAAGGGTCGCTTATGACTTTCTGATAGCAATGCTGCTAAAACAGCTGAAACTTCTTCTAACATGCTCAAAAACACGTACAGGATACGCTAAATCAAAGGTAAAGGTAGGTAATGTAGAATGCATAGTACAGAGTCTCTTATTGATATTGACAAACCGACAATCGATGAGTGTCTGGAACGACTACTTTTTCATTGCCCCTTCCTCGACTTTTCTCCCGTATCAATTCAACATTTATTCATGTATTCATTTAATTATTTATTTACTCATACATAAAAAGTGACAGGTACATGGTAACCTTGTTAATTGCGTCATCATGTCTAACCTGCTACAAATAAGAAAAAATCGTACTACTTGGAATACGATGAAGTAGTAGGAAGGTACTTGTGCGAAGAACGCGCTAGCATTATGCTTTTCTTCTCTCTGCCTTCCTTCCTTCCTTCCTTTTATCTAAACATTTTATAACTTCACATTTCCAATTCCAACTCCAACTCGTCCCTGTCTATATCTGTATTATGTACTCATCGCCACAAGGTGTGCACTGCTCCACCGCCCAATCCAATTCAACGAATAATAAAAGCTCATGGAAGCTACCATTACCCAACAATTTACATTGTTAGGAACTGCAACAGTACAGAACCAGAGTAGCCCAACCCACCAATACAATGTATGTACCGTAGTATTCTATCTATATATATAAATAAACAGTAGACCGAAATTTAGCCCATGAAAAAATATTATAGCATGTATGTAAAGGTGGCGAGGTATTAAATAATTACTATATTATATGCTTCATACGGCACATGATTTCCTCTTCCTGTTCCAACTTCCTATTGTTTTTTCTCTCTCTCTCCCTACACATTTTAATATAGGCAAAATAAGATAATTTTTATGAGGTGTACGAGTACGAATATGATTACACGATTAGTATCGTAGTAATAATCATTATACGTAGGTACTATATGGACGCAGTGCTGTAGTACTGGTGCATTTTTATTTAATAATACTATGTATCTGCACAATGGTCATAAAGGGTCTCACATTCATGAATGCATTTTCAAGTTTCAACGAACATCCCAACCCGACTGCACACGTCTCAATTTTAAATACAACTTCCTTCCTACAATTTTATACCTTAACCTACGTAACTTCTCCCTTGGTGAATAAATAAAAAAAAATATAACAACATCAAACAAGGCTTTCATATATAATATGTATTATGCTCATACACACTGGAATTTCAAATTCCACGTCTCTACTCCATATTACCTGACAATACATTAACAATGTACAAGTATAAGATAAATAGGTAGATTAAATGACATAGGCATATATTACATAGTGGCATGTTTAAAGGTGTTCACTCAGTACAC
>JAQFZE010000787.1:0-22421 GCA_034695245.1 Dicyrtomina saundersi | reverse complement strand
TATGTAGTTGTACTTTTACTTGTACTACTTTCAGATTTAGAGTTTAAAATACCCAAGTTAAAAAATGTACTTTGTGTGATTCAGATGTCAGATAATTCAGGATAAAATTTGACAGGAAGTTTGAAGTCGAGATAACATAAAAAAAAATAGAGTTCAAAGTTTTAGTTGTTATTATAGTAATGGTGATAGTTAGTATGTATGTAGATATAAGTACAGAATGGAAATGGCATAAAAATGACGCTAGTGTCGGTACTTGAGATATATATATATGTATTTTATTTTGTTTATTTACACAGGTGTGGCGATGGTGGCAGCGGAAGGATCCTGGGCTATTGCATATGTACTCTTTATTGCCTTTGTATCCTTAGAGATTCCTCTCTGGATAGCGGGTCTGCTCTTCATTTTTCTATTTTCGGGTCATTTTGTATGTGCATTACTCTTTGGTAATGTTTTTCGCTATCTTCAATTGTCCGAGTTGATTGCTAATGGACTCACATGGACGATTATTGCCTTGACCGGGTTTTGGATTCATCGAAGAGCTGAGGGTGGAACAAGAAAAGCTTTTCTTGACACGAGACAGTCCATTCAGGCTAGACTCGCGGCTCATGATGAAAATGATAAACTTGGTATATTTTAATAAGTTTATATAATTCAATAATAATGTAGCAAATTAAATCTAATTATTTTTGTGCAAAGGATATTTACCAAGTATGATTTTAAATGGCATTATAAAACGCCAAATTAATCAAGTAATATACCTTTCATCAGCAGTTGCAGTACTACTTAATATTTCATGGAAGATTTAAAACCAGATCAAAATGTTGTATTTTTTATCGCTGTTTTTAAAAGAATCAAATTTTTGTATTGAAAAATGCAAAATGAAAAAAGTAATTTTGACTTGGTGCGAAAAAATATTTAACTATTTTAATTCCAGTAAAACGTTATATTTACGCCTTTATAATTTGTATAAAAAGATTTCCCATTTTTGAGTTGTGGAAAAGACCGTATCTTACAAACTCGACAGCTTGCTGCAAGTACTTTAATTAATGGTTAACAAATGCTAGGCGCTAATAGGCGTATTGATGTTCGAAATGAACTGTTTACATGCTGCTAAAAGGTTTAAAACTGTTTAATTCAATTAAGCGTACAGAAGTTTAAAAAAGTTATACCTATTTACATATTGATTTCAAGGCAGCAGAGTTT
Organism: Dicyrtomina saundersi; assembly: GCA_034695245.1. Classification (NCBI taxonomy): domain Eukaryota; kingdom Metazoa; phylum Arthropoda; class Collembola; order Symphypleona; family Dicyrtomidae; genus Dicyrtomina; species Dicyrtomina saundersi. The sequence continues at coordinate 21,218 of JAQFZE010000787.1, read as the reverse complement.
TCACCTTCAACAACGACCCTATTCAATATAAATTATGCTTTTACGCACTGACGTCAAAAATATTTAGGTTTAAAAATAGCTAAGTTGTTATTTTAAAATGAATTATGTTATTCATCAGTTTTACATGTTTTACAAGGTATGAAAAACGTTAAGCTTAACAACTGGGATGAAGATGAAATGAACTTATGTATATATTTTTTTATTTTCCAGAGAGATTATTGTTGTCTGTACTTCCTGGGCATGTTGCTCACGAGATGAAGAGTGAATTAGTGTCTCCGGTGGCTCGTCAATTTCATAGAATTTACATTCAGAAGCATGAGAACGTCTCAATTTTATTTGCCGACATTGTTGGTTTCACTGCTCTCGCCTCTCATGCATCTCCTCACGAGCTCGTCCGCCTGTTGAATGAACTCTTTGGAAGATTTGATCTACTCAGTCAAGAGAATAATTGTCTTCGTATTAAAATCCTTGGAGATTGTTACTACTGTGTGGCTGGTCTTCCAGAGCCAAGATCAGATCATGGAAGTTGTGCTGTGGAAATGGGACTAGATATGATTGATGCTATAGCCTCTGTACGGGAAGCAACGGACTTTCAGTTAAATATGAGAGTTGGCATTCACTCGGGCCGAGTTTTATGTGGTGTCCTGGGACTTCGTAAATGGCAGTTTGATGTTTGGTCGAATGACGTCAACATTGCTAATGCGATGGAGTCGGGTGGGGAGCCGGGTCGAGTTCATATCACGAATGCAACGCTCAGTGTTCTCAGTGGGGAGTATCAAGTGGAGCCGGGTAATTCTCGTCATAGTATTCTACGGGAGAATAATGTTACAGCTTTTTTTATCGTTCCACCTCAAAGACGACGAAAACTACTATTGTTCAACACACTCAAACTTCAACAAAGAAGAAAATTATCCTTTAAAAATGTTTCAAATGTTGTCATTCAATTACTTCACTCTATCAAATACTCGGTGGAAGTTCCCTTTGCAAACATGGCCGTTCAACCACCCGGTAATAATATAAACTTTAATTAATTTAGATAGCTATTGTTTTCTTTTAATTTAATTATACTAGTTTTTCTTCTTATCGTTGCGCTGTTGCTTTTGCATATCATCCAATCGTTTATTCATGTCAGTTTCAGCTTTCTTCTGCAAAAATAGCAAAACAACGTTGTCTGTTGTATTTCAATTATTGTTGTAGGCACGTAATAATGTGCTGTACAATCCAAAACTTTGTGAGCGTGGCACTAGCGTTTTGTTCTTTCTGTATAAATACCTTCGCATATAATTTTTTTTCAAAGATTTGAAATTAGTACATTTTAAACTTGTTAAGAATTTTTAAAACCATTGCATTGTCATGTTTCAGAATTTTCAAGAGAATGCAACTACTATGTTTTTCGCTTTTAGGCATTATGTACCGAATATGCATGCTAGTTATAACATATAGTGAGTTGAGTTATTTCCTCTATTGGGATGAAACTACCCAATAATTTTGGTATATGGACGTTTTTACGTCTCAGATCATTCAATATACAAAATTACAAATGCTTTTCTTTCAATAACGGACATCTTATAAAATTTCGTTTTAGTTTATGGCCGGGAATTAGTAAGCACTTTTTATTGTTATTCGTATGATTTCAGATGCTGGTGCAAAATCCGTTCCAAGTCAGCGTAAAACGAAAGTGACAGAGCGTTTTAAGCGCCCATTCAAAAAACGACATGCTTCCGTCCTTCATCAACCCACAAATCGTGTCAATAAATATTTGGCACAAGCTATTGAAGCTCGTAGTGTAGACCGTGAGAAAAAAGCCTATGTCAATGTTTTCAGTCTCTGCTTCAAAGATCGTCATATGGAACGTCTCTTCTACACGGACTCAGATCATGCATTTGCTGCTGCCTTGGCACTTCTTCTCGCCATACTGGTCGTCTTGGGAGCTATTCAAGCCACGATTCTACCACGAACATTTATTCTTCTTTTACTTTTTCTAACGGCCTTTGCATGGATAGCCATCGTCCTCATGTTGCTACTTGCAACTCGACTTCATCTCATCATTTGGGATTTATCTAAATCTCCCCTTCTCCGAATTGCCATCTCCGTTTTCTCACTTGTTCTTGTCTATGCTGTAGGCCAAGTCAATGTTGTAAGTTTAGTTTAGCTCAACTAAATCCATTCATACCATTTAAAATTTATTTTTTTATGATTTAAAATGGAATTTGAATTAAGCGTTTCTCTGCAAAAAATGGCTTATTTATTTATGTAATTTTTGAAACTTTGTTTTTGCAGTTTACATGTCGAACGGATGATTTATGTGGCAATGGAACATTAAATGACAACGTTTCAACACTGACTGAAGCTCCGAAAAAACTGATTGAAGAACATCGGTGGTGTCCCTTACCGCACTATATTGTAAATTCCTGTATTCTCTCCCTTGTGGCAATTTCATTATTTCTTCGACTCCCGTTCCCGTTGAAAGCAGCACTGCTTTTTATTGTGAGCTGTATGTACTCTCTTCTTATACTTATCACTCATGGATTCGTCTTTGACTGTTATGATATTCGGACTGAGTAAGTTCTTCACCATAATTTCTCTCCTATTTCTGCATTTGCATTTTATATTAAGAGTTTTTTATTTCCGTTGTTTTCCTTTTTATGTCTGTCGTGGAAGTTGCAGTAATTCTGTGTTTGTGGTTATAGAGTAGCTGTAGAACTTTAGTTCGGTTTTGCTTCGCTTGTAACTCTATTTACTATGCATGTTTCTACAGATGTAATATGGAATGTAGGTACTTGTTTATCTGTTTATCTCTCTCCAGGGATTACATTTGTACTATTCACTATTATTGAATTTTTGGTTTTGTACCATTTTGTATTTTGCCATTGATTATTTAAGTTGAAATCAATTTTTATGTATGGACTTTATGGTGTTAAAATATTTAATAATTTCCACCATTCTTAGGCTGTGTTTTTGTCCTGGTTGATTGTTTTGTTTTCATTTATTTTCAGTGCTCTTGTTTCATCAAAATACGTAGCCGTGATCCAGATATTACTGTTCCTTCTGACCGTCTTAGTTCACGCTAGACAAATTGAGTGGATGGCCAGATTAGACTTTCTTTGGCAGTGGCAAGCTCATTCGGAGAAACAAGAAATGGAAGCACTTCAACAATCCAATAAAGTGAGTAGAGAAAGAGAGAGAGAGAAAGCTCTTGTGATTTTTCACGCTATTTTATTTCCTATCCCTATCCCCCCTTATACATACATACTTTAGTTTCGTACGAGGCAAAGACATGATAGGCTTGAGTGCACGTACACATCTTTAGTAGGTAGGTAGGATGTTTGAAAGCGCAAAACATGGCATTAATATTTTTACCGGACCAGATCTTGTATTTTATTGTTTGCGTGCTTATATTTTGTACTATAAAGGTGCAAAACATTAAAATCACGATTTTTTTAAAGGTAGTTATTGTCATATTAGTTACCTCAAAATAATCCAGAATATTTATTTTTCAGTTTCTTTCTGAAGATAAAGTTACTTTATGAAATAGATATATGTATAGTACGATTTACACATCTTATTTCTTATTGGATAACATATTTTAATCCTATTCTTAAGCCTATCTACGTACCTATGCGCTATTTTATTTACTGCGTTCTACATACGCGCGTTAGTTCCACAAGTAGTAGTAAGGTCCTATTCCTAAGGTACCAAGGTAATAAATAGGTTTAGTTCCAGTTGCAATCTAGAATTGTAGGATGTTCTCCAAAATAATATAGTAGATAGCCTATACGGAAGTCAGGAGTTCTTGTTTTATAGTGTAGGTAATATAAAAATGTATATTTGTAATTTCATCTCTCCCAGCTTCTCGCCTCTCGTTAGTTTTGGTTGAGAATCGACCTCTTGTTCCTTATTACAAAATTTTCTTAATTCCTTCACGTTTCTCCCTGCCTTCCTCTGTATACTGCATCGCAATGCAATGTATTAGACTTCCTTCCTTCCTTCCACTTTCATTTTTACTGAGCATAATGAAATAACACAATGGTATTAAGCCAGCTTATATATAGTAAAAATGAAAAGGGCTTCACACTATTCTACAATTATATTCAGTATTCAGAATTTCCCCTGCACCAGTTGGTATTGAGTCTATTTCATATACGCCACGCTAGTCGTGATGAGCCCTATTCTCTACCCTCTTGTATACAATGTAGTAGTGATCTACGTAATATCACTAAAAAGTAATAATATAATACTATAATACCTATTCTGCAAAAAATATGTTAACATACATGTGCCTATATATGTAACCGCTCGAACGTTCCCTTTTTATCTATACATTAGAGTGATAAGAAAACTTACAAAAATACTCAAAATAGTTCCTTCTTAAAATCCCTTGTAATTTTCTACTTTTAATGGGCTATCGGTTCGGTCTGTGCCCTTTCCTTTTTATTTTATCTTTTCTGTACCCACTAAGTACTCAACTCTCCCTGTACATTTGCAACTCTAACAAACTTTACTTGTATAATGTACAACTTTATTTCGTTTCCTGGAATTCTTTAAACTTTAGATCAAAGTTATTTGCCTTTCTGTTTTCGCTCCATGTGGAGTGTACAGATCGAGTGGAGTGTGTAATAGTAATAATAATATTCTCTCTCCCTCTTGGTGTTCTAATTGATGTCGAATTCTATGATGAATACAAACGGTCGTTTTTAACTCTATGCGTTGACTTTGTTCTTACGTATGTAGTCATAAAAATGTAATTACCTCATATCATATGTAACCCTGAATGTGCGTATGGAAGGAGGTATTTAAATACCGTACTTGCTTAAATAGTACATCTACGTACTATTTGAAATTTAACCTAGCAAAGCTCGACATGATATAAAATTAGAGGAAAACCCTTTGTATTATTAAAGACCCGTACGCTATTAAATACGTAATACTCAAGTGTAGGATTTCAGCAAATACGGTACGCCCACGGCTCTACTGCATAATACTAATTGCAGTTATAATAGCAGTGAGTATTATTCTTATAAGTTAAGTGTTTCCAAAAATTGACCCGTTGGTGTAGTACATCTGTAGAACTTAACATTAAAAGGGTACTGATTACGCTAGTATTTTTTAATTCCTCCCATTGATAGTAATGCATAATTAGACGTGCGCTTGAGGGTAACTATAGTATACTATCGCATATTAGCTCCTGTGAGTCCTGCCTTGTTGTTATTCAGTTTAGGTAATCATAGCTAGGTTTTTAAACAAGGTGTAAATATCCTCAATTGCATATGTATAAATAAACTATATCTGTATATAAGTATGTAACTATTTTGTATATTTTTTAAAGAAAATTCTGTTCAATTTACTTCCGGCTCATGTGGCCCTCCACTTTTTGGAATTAAGGAACAATATGGATTTGTATCATCAGGTAAGTCAAACAGAATAATAATTATATTAAACAAAAATTGTGTTTATCAGAGGAATGCGTAGTTTGTACTTTAAGACGTTAATTCAGTTGTAATTTTATTGTAGTAGTAATAGTAATATCGGGTCTGTTTTTTGCTTTTTTTAGAGCTACAGCAAGGTTGGAGTTGTCTTTGCCACAGTTACAAATTTCCAAGAATTCTACACCGAACTGGATGGGAACAATCAGGGTGTAGAGTGTCTACGTCTCCTCAATGAAATCATTGCAGATTTTGACGAAGTAAGAAACCCTTCTTACAGAAATAATAAAAATATTTTCATTTTTATCGTAAAATTAGATATTAGATATCTCATTCTTTTACTTCCAACATCATGGTGTGAGAACTGGAAAAGGTTCTGCATTTTATTTACTTTGTAGTTGAAGTTTTTGTAAGTGATGTGTTCCTTTTGAAAATTTTGTGGCACATATTGTGCTCGTTCGTGCTCAACTACAATAAGGAAAACTTGTATGTACATAGTTGTATAGACATATATTTATAATATTTGGAGGAAAAGTTGTATTATATTATCAGGTATGGGTACATGTAGAAAAGTAAAATATGTTGTAAATGGAAACGACTTACGTTGTACATTTCAGTTGGTAATATTTTGTTCGGATTTACTATATTTACAGCTTCTGAGCGACGAGCGTTTTAAGTCAATCGATAAAATCAAGACTGTAGGCTCCACGTACATGGCAGCTGTGGGTTTAATACCCGAATTCCGTATCGAAGACACGAATGAAGCCATGTTCATCTCAACACTGGTTGAGTACGTGTTTGGACTTCGTGAAAGGCTAGTTGCCATCAATGAGAATTCCTATAATAATTTCATGCTCCGAGTTGGCCTCAATGTTGGACCAGGTAATCATAATTGGAAAAAAATACCCATAATTCATAGTATTCACAGATATTTGTATTATCTATTTTATTGAATATTACAGCATGGGTTTGTAACGTTTATTTTTAAACTTTTGATATCTTTTTAATTTTCAAAGTGGTGGCGGGTGTAATCGGGGCAAGAAAACCTCAGTATGATATATGGGGCAATACCGTGAACGTGGCGAGTCGAATGGATTCCACTGGCCTTCCAAATCATATTCAGGTCACGGAAGAAGCTTACCAAGTCCTCAAGAATTGTCCATATGAATTCCAGTGTCGGGGTAAAGTGAAGGTGAAAGGGAAGGGGGATATGACAACTTATTTTCTCACAGATCGTAAACAGTCGACAACGATGAGAATCGATGAGATTCACCAGACACAGCAACAGCAGAGAAATGCAAATTCAAATAATCCTGCTTCTAGGTACAATATGTTTGGCGGAATTGCTACTCCCCTAGCGTTTGTGGGTCCTCTCAAAAATAACACTGTAATGCACAGTGCTGTTCCTCTAATCCCTAATGGTCAACCGTTGATTGGACTTGGGAGTAATGGAAATGCTGGAAGCATGAATATCAATTTAAATATTGATGGGCCCGCCCCACCCATCCCCACTCGAAATAATCATCTCCCAGCCTACAATAACCATAGTAGTATTAGTATTGGAAACCACACCGCCGGAAGTAATCCAGCGTCTATTCTACAAATTGAATCCGAACCCCTTCTCCCCCCACCGCCCCCACCACCTCGCAATAATAGTAATCATAGTGCTAATCAAATCCATGGAGCAATAGGAATTATTAATAATAATAACAGCAGCAGTGGAAATGGAATCAACCCGATTACAACTGCTGTTGGACTCGGTAGTGGTGGGGTTCTTGTCGACCCAGAAATGAACTGGCCTAAAATTGCTAAAGTGTATCCATCAGAGAATAATAAGAGAACCTCGCCTGTGAAGAGAACACATAGTGATCGAGTTACACCCACGAGGGATGCCGTCGTCCCATTTCTTCGAACGGCAGCCAACTCAAGACTTGTTGGTGCCGCACCACCTCATCATGAGTCTGGTTCTGGTTCTGGCGGACACCATAATCATAATCATCATGGACAGAGTGGTGGTGGCCGGCGGATGGGTGGGAGAAATATGTCTGAAACTAGTTTACTTCCTCGTGTTCATCGACCCAAACCCCATGCCGTCCCAGTTCCATACTCTTCGGCAGATGATATTTCATCTCTCAATAGAACCTCAAGTAGTTCCTCATCCGATGAATCTCCGTCAGAATCTCCACCTCCCCCTCACCAACACTACAGTAATCGAGACAGAGACAGAAATCACCATAGTAGTGGGAGTAATAAAAAGTCGGATGGGAGTAATAGTGAAGGCAATTCCCACCACCGTTCCCATCAACATGGTGAACATCTTTTACATAGTCATAGTAGTCACAATAGTCAGCAACCACATCATCGTGATAGAGAGAGGGATCGTCATGGTCATGCCGTTCATCCTCATGGACATGTCCATGGTGGTCATCATGGAGGTCCCCAGCTCGCGCATCATAATCATCATTCAAAACATAATCATCACAATAATCTGAGGAATCCAAATAATAGTGGTCCTAATGGAAATCCTAAGAAATTACCACCCACACCCACGGATCTAGCAGCTCTAAAACAACTCTGTGGGACTGCCACGTCCTCAGATTTCTACGATAATAATGTCAACGTTCTTCATCTCAGCTCGTCCGCTCCGCAGACTGCAGGTGAGAAAATATTGAATTTTAAATTCAAATGTCATTCAAGCTTATGCTTGATTCAGGCTCATCTTCATTTAAAATTCCAGTTGGCGTGATGGGTCAACGTTATAAACTTTTACATTATTTAAAATTAAAATTTATATGATTTGTGTATTAAAAGGTTCAAAAATAATCATCAGAATTAATCACGACTTTTTTTAAAGTATATAATATATTATACTAAATAACATTCTTATTCGGAACTTTTTTAAAAGTACAAACCGGTAACTTTTTCGAAAACGTAATATTTTAATATTCCAATTGTGAAAAGGCTGGAGAAAAATTTCTATTCGCACCTTATTTAAAATGGAGAATTTTTCTACTTTTATCTTTCAAAAGACTGGAAGATGTTCTATTAATTTGCAATTTTCCAAAAACCTCAAGATATTAGTATTAGCTATTTTGAAAAACATAGTTTTAACCTTTACGTTGATTAAATTATTTTTTAATGTTTTGCCAGGTAATAACAATAAGGACCGTCCCCTTGGGATCGGTGTAAAAACAAATACGGCCAAAACCAACTACATTGGGGATTCTTGTACAAGTTTTGAGTTTATGGGTGGAAGTCAAGCAAATACGAATAGCAATCTTCGAAGGAAGAAAAAGGGTCTTCATGAGCATGACCTGGATCCTGAAGCAGATGATCTTGATGAAAGGAATGAAGATGGGCCGCTCCTTCAGAACAAGTCTAAATCACCATCCGTCTCTCCTGGTATTGGGTTAGGAAGTGTAAGTCACAAACGAACGGGACCGGATGGTGGTAGTGGTTGTGGTAGTGACCTGGAAAGAAATCATGAATCCAATTCTGCAAGCTCTCTAAATCGAATTTCCTCGAACCACCAGCAGCAACAGCAGCAACATGCGGGTAGTGGGAAATCAGGGAATGAAGGGGACTCAAGCACACCGAGTACAGGGAATCGGAAAGATTCATCATCACAGACTGAGAAGTCATACGTGAACAAAGGGAGTCGCATTTCAGATTTTGAGAAAGAAATCAAGAAACTTTTGGAAAGACAGCAGCTACCACAGGTTGATGAGTTGGCATCTGTTCAAAAAGTTTTGTCGGTTATGGATAAACTCAGGTTAGTATTCTTACACAGTCATTTGATTTTGAATGCATTTACTTGTACATATGTTTTTAGATCGATGTAAAATTTAATAGGAAGTAAGTAATGTGAGTATCTTAACCCAATGGGATAACGAAAATCATAATGAGGTTCATATTTCAAAACAAACAACGTGAATTAAAACCGCGCTCAATTTAAACTCTATTTTTTTTAATGCTCAACATCTGCACTTGCATCATTATTATTTTAAAATTTTGAATGCATCATTATAATATGCGTTTGTGTTGGAAAATATGTTGGATGTTAATGTTAAATGTAAACCTTCACTTTTACGTTGAATGTAATTACTGGTATGTATTACTGTGAGTAACGTGTAGTAATATAATTTTTTATTTTAAATTGCTGATTAGTTTTAAATATCGTTGATACAAATGGTACATAATGTGCTTTTAAAAGGGTTTTAAACAACTCAGAATATTCTATTAACATTTTTCCTTCTTTGAAATATATTGTATTGACTTTTTGAAAATATACCATAAATGTCATACAATCATAATACAGCTTTCCCCATTTTATTTTATCTAAGACGACAGCTGTCCCAAGGTCCGAACTAGAGTTCAGCTAGTGGGAAAGTCGCGTCAGGAAAAATTTAGACAATTTGAACGTATTTATATTTTGCATAATAATTTTATTATAGACTCCGCTTTATCCATATGTGTATGTTATTTATATTATTTGTTAATTTGGGATTTGAAATCGATGTTGTTTATCCGTTATAATTCCTTAATTTTATTTTGTTTAAATTTTTGTTTAATTTTGAATGTCGTCGCTTCTGTCCTCTTCTCCTGCAATGCTGATTCTGTTCCGTTTCCGTCGATATTTATGTTGTCGATAAAATTGAATCGTGATGTCATGGTGATGGCGGAGAGTAGATCCGGTGCCCCATCAACCTCAGCAACTGCATCGGCAATAGCAGCTGCCGCAAGCAAGGGTGGATCTAATTACAGCAATATTCATCATCATAATAAAGCGAAGGATAATACGAGTGCCAATAATAATGCGAAAGCGAGTTCAAGCTCTACTCAGACTGCTGCCTCTACAAGTGGATGTGGAGGGGGATTAAGTACAAACATAAATCATAACCAAAACCAGCAGATTGGAATTGGGCTCGTAGCTCTTCAACAAAAAGCTCTGAAACAACAAGAACAATTGGAACAAACATCTTTTGGATTCCGTTTCCCACTCAAAATGAGTCCACTCCTTCCACGTGCCCAACAGTCGCAACAATCACAACAGTACAGAAAAAATCCTAAGAAATTGAGGCGAGTAATCAATTTAGTCGAGTACCCAAAAAAAGCAGGACGAGAAAACGTTGAAAATAATCATCTTCCGTCCCGTTTTCGTCTGTTTCAATCTGTCGGCAATACTGTCTGCTTGTAATACCTAATCTATTCAGTCGGATCTCTTTACGACTACACTTGCTGACTTTTACATGACTTATTGATGGGGGTCGATGGATAGTGAATTAAATCTGGGTTTTAATTTTAATTTAGGCTTGAACTGCATATCAAATAAGTGTGCAACTCTTGCTTTCTTATCTTTTTACGATTACTGTTGCTAGTTGCTAGTAATTAATATGTTAAGTTACTTAGACCTGAGCTGACCCTTAAGTTTTAGGTTGAATGAGTAATGAATATGCATGCAATGTTTGGTCTGTAATTGACGCATTGAAAATCAATTTTTTTTTGCATTTGAATTTACATCTAGCTCTGTATTTACTTACTGCATGATTATTTGCTTTTGCTTCTAGTTTTGTTTCTTGAGTCTTTTAGCCATGAGCTACATAACTAGACCTAATTTTGTTGTAAAATTTAATGTGGGTTTTATTATTCATTTTCTTTTTAACCAACTACCAAGGGGCAATGTGATTTACCTAACTACTTGTAGTTAGCTTATGAAAATAAGATTGGGCTTGGGTGAAGTGGAATTATGTTCTTCTCGTTACGAGCGAGCTACATAATTACACAATTTGACTGTTGAGTAGCCGGATATGAGTTAGGTAGGTGTGTAAAGTAGGCGGTGGTTGCACATATCTGTAGCAAAACATATTTCTTAGTAATCACTTGAATTTACGTAATTTATATGCTTTTTTCTTGTAGACATACATGCCAAACTTTCTAAATACTAAATTGTAACGATAATGGCTTAAATTTTAATGACTAGGAAATAGAACTGACAATGTATACTGATGTTGGTATTCTCACTAAGAATAAGCCCGTCGTAATAACAAACTTGTGTGCGAGTGATCGTTTCTGTTTGGGTTTGCTTTTCCAAGTTTAAATTTGAGAAAATTCATCGAAGATGCTATATGCGCAATGCTATGCTGTGTGCCTACTAATTATTATGTAAAGTGACAAATGATTAATGGTTTGTTTTTCACTGTCGGGCTTTCAGGAAAGAAGCCAAAGACTCAGAGTATGAGAATGTGGAGTCTGAAGAAGATGAAGTGGTTGATGGAGAAGGGGATGTTGCTCAAAATGACGACGAAGATGAAGAAATACGACAGTTTGAAGAAGAGGAGAAGCGACTTATGGAAAAAGGTAGGAAAATAGTTTGAGCAGTGAAAATTAAAAATATGCTATGCACGCAGTTACTATGATATTATGCTATACTTATTATGTGAAAGTTTTTACGAAAGCCAGAGCAGAGCAAAAAAGGAAATATGATATACAGTTGTGGGTGCTGATGCACTATGTTTTTCGGTTATTTTTACAGAATTTGCTATTAATTCGTAGGTTGGTTTGCTCTTTTGATTAATTTTGATTGCAGCATTATTGAATTGCTTTGTTAATCTTATCGTTTTTTGTTATATATTATCGGTTGTACTTTAAAAAAATTTGTGTAGCAATGTATAAAACTAATCTCGGATTGATGTTTTGTGTATCTTTAATCTATCTAGCGGATGAGCAAAGCCAATCGGAATGGAGTGACGAAGATGAAAGCGATGATGACCGACAGGGAGACGGAGGCGGGGATGAGGAATCGACTGGTTATGTCACAGACGACCCTGCGTTGGAAAATGCATCTATTACCAATGAAAATGGACTCACTGATGCCGAAGGTACATGTCAAAAGATGTTCCACTAATAATATTACTATGTAATTTAAAAAAAATTGTTTCGACTTTATTCTGTGTCTATTATTCATCAGTCATTAACAGTATACTTTTTTTTAAATAATGAAACAGGTGCGCTGAGTGACGTGAACTCAGTTTTTAATGGAGACGACGACGTGAGTATATCCTCCCGAGCTTCATCCCGTCTTTTTGACTCTGATGCTCTTCTCAGTGTAGACTCTCTAAATACCATGTTTGAAGACTCCGAGTATGAATTCTCAGACACTCATTTATCAAATCTACGAAATATGTCCGAGTCTATCGCTCGGAGCTTCGGTCAACCTCAAACTTCAGACTCGGAATAATAATTAACAATACTTTTAATATATAAATTTAATAATAAGTTTTAAAACCAGAAACCAGCTATGAAGTAACTATGTCTGTATGGAAGACATCTAAATAAAAATAATTATAGAATAATCAATAAGTATATCAGTATATATAATATACTACAAGAAGTATAATAATAATAATTAGTTAGTAGTATTTTTTAGCTACTTGGACATTTACAGCTTACTGGTACATACGTACGACGTGCATATGTATATTAAATACGGAAAGTAATATTGAATCATATTTGTAGGAGTACCTATTTGCTACTTTACAATATGTATTACGATTTCAACTACAACATTTGAAAAACATAAATCATGGAAATACCAAAAAATCAAATACGAGTATAAAAGAACCAGTATAGTACCAGTAATATGACATTTGCATATATGTATACATATATAATTAAGTTAAGGTATTTGCGCTATATTATACCGCAGGTAATTATTTATTTACTTGGCTATTCTGCATTTAATTAAATAACATGTTTAATTGGATGCCAGATTATTATAGTCACTAACTACAAAAAAACTCAGAGTGCATGTGGTGGCTAGTGTGGCTACACAAAAACAGAAACAAATCAAAAACAAAACTTTACATATTGCGAACATAGACTTTATTTGAATGATGAATTTTAAAAATATGTTGTAAGATACCTACCTACATTATTATACTTTTTAAGAAGTATACTTGCTACTTACTTTACTATTAGTTACTAGAACTACGTTTGCTATCGAACGTGTGAACTATAGAATGATCTAATATAATATTATTATATCATATGGGTAGTTAAGCTATAAGTACTAAGTAAAGACATGTAATTTATGAAAGCAAGGAAATTGCAGTTTATTGTTGTAATAAAATGATTTTTTTATTATAGGAGTTAACTATGGAATTATATAAAATTACCATGAATTATGAGGTAAATAGATTGACGTTGTTAGGTATGCAATATTCATATGAATATATAGTCTATATACTATGTAGGTACATGTATATAAACTTACTTAGTTGGTAATATTCTTATTATAATCTAATTATTAATCATGTAACTGCCAAAGAAAACGAAAAGGATGATGCAATGGTAGAGAATCTCGACAATCTTTTTTTTGTATTACTATTTACTATTCTAATTCTAACTGTATACTTTTGTCTCGTTTTTGTGTTTCTTTAGTATTGTACATTTACTTATAATACCTAGGTAGGGGTATACATAGGTTTAATTATGTGACAAATAAAGTGTGTAGGCTCTGTTCTGTTTTTTGCATCGTGTTTTGAAACAAAATTAGAAATACATGATAATTATGACCTAAAATTAATTATGTAAGTACTTGAGCTGAAAGCCTATGATCAATGATCTACAAAAATGTTACTATATTACTATTCAAATTACATTTACAATAATAATAATTATCAATATTCAAAGGCAGATATTATAAATTAATTATAAGTTATAATTATTATTGTTGCTACAAAAACAAACAACAACAACCTACCTAGACACAAAGTTTTGTAATTCTGCATTTTTCAGTTTTGACCTCCGGTGATGACTTGAACTTTCTTTAAGCTATGAGAAGTTTTAAAAAATATTACGCTTACAATAATAATGAAAATTTAATTCGAATGATTATGACTTATGACCATGACTTTTAGTTTTATAGATACTATGTATTATGTTTATATATTGTGATTTCAATTAGGTATTATGTTTCTTCAGACTTTGGTTTCTTAAAACGTATTTTTAATTTATTGATGTGAAATTTTCACGTATTAGTTTTAATAATAATTATTGTGCTGAGCTCGATTTTACTGTAATAAATATAGTATAGGTACTATTTTTAATCATATTTATTGTATCGTAAAATGGGCTGAGTTCAAACCACTAAATGACGACAAGTTTATTTAAATTGAGAATTTATTCGCTTATATTACAACTAACATATTGCTTTACCTTCATTTTAGTTAATTTTAAAACCTTGACTGTGTTTAAATTAAAAATCAGCTTTAGTTAAATTATTAATGCATTACCACTACCACATTAGTATTAAATACGTAGAAATTCCTGTTTTGTGTGTGAATTTATTTTGTACATGGTGTTTTTGTTCGACAACGCTTTAACTATTGTACATAATAATTATTACATAACGAACAAATACGGGCAACTGTGTGCCAGCTACTATTGTTTTTATTATGTAATTACAGCTATAGTGTACTTACTCTGTATTTGTACGTCTAAAAATAATTTGTAATAATTAAGTTTTACATTTTAAATTTAAATTTGAGTCAGCGATCTTTACGAATTGGAATTTTGAAACGAAGTAATAATTAGTTATATATATAGGTAATAATATTGTAGTTACTTAAACTTTTTGCTTTCTATAACTAATTATGTACATGCTACATGTACATACAACTTACTTTAAAACCTCTCTGATATTTTCGTATTTGTATTTTCTCTATATTCTTATCGTACCCGTATCTCATCGTTAATCTCATTGTCGAATTAATTAATTATTTGTATGTGTAGTACTAAATTTTTTTTAAACAACTCTACACAGTACATTATATAATGCTAAAATACTATATTATAATCACATTTACTTTTGCAACTACTATATTTGCGCAGCTATTAATTATTATGCTTATCATTATTATCCTCCTATTGTAATAATTATTTCACATTTGTGAAATAGGACTACGAAAGCCAAACATGTTTTAATATGTTTCTAGTTTTACGCAACACATTATTATGTTTCCAATTCAAATCTAAGCAATAATCCTTTTATTTCTTGAAAACAAAAACTTATACAAATTATTATTACTGTACAGTAAATATATTATTGCAATACTAAAAACGAAAGAAAAAAAGAAAATTGGTTCACTCGCATTTAGGAAAAGAATAAAGAGTAAAAAAATGAATAATTTTAATTTAGGTTTATTGCATTACTTACATTATGTCATTGATACATACATAGGTAAAAAAAATTGCAATTTAATAATACGAACAAGAATTTAAAGAATATGATAGCTTAGAAACCATAAATAAAAATATGTCAAAATTCAAAGTCACCTTAATTTTACAAACTTTGAATTTTCCCACAGCTATATATTTACGATGGAGTTCAGAATACAATACAAAATGTAACTGATTTACTGTTGGTCTTTTTGAGCAAATGACATTATGTCCGCCAACTTTATTTCTAAATCTTGTAGAAGAATCTCCATTTCATCCCGTGAATTTGCTTCCAGAGTTTCCTCATCATTTGACAAAAGCTCTCGACATTTGCTAATAAAATAGGGGAAGTGCAATCGACACATGTAGACTGACTGTCGAAGAGGCTCAGAGGTGTCCACAGTATGACCCAATGCGGTTAGACTTTTGGCAAGAAAATAATCTGCATAGGCGAGACCCGTCCCGGCTTCATCCATGTTCCGGAATGTTTTCCCTAATTTTAAGCAGGCGGACAGGAGGAAGTGACATGCGACTGGGTAGTCTTCCTTAAAGAAGTGATTCACCCCTGTGATGTAATCCTGCCTTCCTTCTGTTAAGAAGCAATTTCTGAGTATATCCTGGTCCTGGTCATCCTGGAATTACAAGATTTAATATTCTCAAGCACTATTTTTAAAAGGGCAAAAAAATATATACAAGTTAAATATTTATTTACAACCGGCACCGGTACCAGCGCTGCGCTGCAGTACTGGTCCTGGTTTTCATATAGACACAGATCACAGACAGCAAAAATATTTCCTTTTTTTATAACAATATTTAGAGATTATTTTTTAAAAATCTAAATTCAGTGTAAATTTTTATTCTGTTGAATACATGGGTTAAAATTTTCAAATACTATATAATTCTGTATAAATTGTAAAATCAAAGAATTGAATTGAATAAAAATTACTAAAAATCACTATTTCAAAGTTGTCAAAACCCAGCTATAATAATACAATCAAATAGTTCATAATAGTTACTGATAATTCAACATATCGTCTGTGAAGAACCAAAATGACCCATTTCCATTTTTAGCTAAAATTAATATGTACTATGTACAAAAGTATGTCTTGAAAGCATTTAAATAGACCATTTTGCACTTTTAAAAAATATGTGAATAGAACATTCTGGAACTTTTAAAAATATGTAAATAGAACATTCTGGAATTTTTAAAAACATGTAGAGCATTTTCCACTTTTCGAAACTATTGTAAATAGAACATTTTACACATTTCAAAAACATATAAATACAACATTTTAAACTTTTCAAAAACATTAAAATAGAACAATTTACACTTTTCAAAAACAAGTAATTAACATTTTACGCATGTTTCTCATTTTGTTTTTATGACATAGCTCATTTTGATTCGAGTTTAAGTTATAAATGGGTCATTTTGGTCCTTCACAGACGATATTATATTCGTAATTTTAAAACAATAATTATGAACTGCGTTAAAAACGTAAACAAATTAGAAATTATATACTTACCAGCTATTTAAAAATGTATGATAAAGCAGAATACACTTACCGAGCTACTGGATTCTGCCATTTCTGGAAATCCTATATTATATTTCTCCCACTTAATTTCGCTCCTTTTGCTATATAGTTTTGCTTTTGTTAGTGTTACTGACAAAATGACAACCAACTAAGGAATTAGCTTGTTTTCTTCAATTCTTTAAATTTAAAGTAGCTTTGGCATATTATGTAAATGTACATTATGTAGAAAACTTGAAGTTCAGCAGAGAGGCAGGAGCAATGATATAACTTGAGCAGAGCATAAGAACGTGGTAAGTGAAATGCGCCCGCCGTTCAGTCCAGTTTCACAATAACAAAAAGGTTGTATAGTTGTAAATGGGACGTCTATATTTATATTCTTATTTTGTACTCTGACTCTGAAGTGAACCCTGCCTGCCTGCCGTGTTGAAAAGGGCTCAAGGACCAAGTTTTACAATAGACCCAGACCCAAGGAAGCAATCCCATCCAGTGTACGCTAAACTTATGCTACTTCAATCGGAATGTTGGAATATTTTACTTTTTAGTTTTGTTGTGATTCATAAATCACGTGAACCATTCTCTCAGTTTCCTTAAATGTGTAGGACACAATCTCAATAGGTCACAACAGGTACAGTTTCCTGGAAATTTTTATTTTAATGTTTTAAACAATGCAAGGGAAAATACAGTGAGTTGTATTTCTTATTGAAATGTTCTATTTATTTTTGGTCATGTAATCCATATACTTATTCATTAAGTCATTTTAATTTTTTTTTAAACTACCTGAAAGTATTCATGCCAATTTATATTTATTTTATGGCTTGAATTTGCATCGAATTGTACATGTAGAACATATTAAACAAATTTTATTAAAGGTAATCTTCAACGTTATAGTTTCATGTAGTACAGGTAAGCGCATAAGGTAATAAGGTAATGTGTGAATTGTGAATGGGATTCAAGCTAAAAAACCTCGAGGCAGTACATAGGGAAATCCCGTGTCCCGTTCCCGTTCTTAATTAAACACTGATACTGATATAATGCTGTTTCGATTTAAAATCGAAATTTTAAATATTTAATTTGATGACATAAGCTAAAAGCTAAGCAATTAAATTTCTAAATTTGCACTATGGATTACTTAAGAGCATCTCCAGGGCCGGAAGAAGGAATTACTTTTAGGCAGCAATTTGTTTCCATACAAAAACAATCATTTGAATTTTATTGAAGTTTTTGTTTTTGGTTAACCGATATGTTGTATTTACATATTTTAGAAAAGTGAAAAATGTCCTTTTTACCTGATTCAGAAAAATGCAAAATGTTCTATTCACATGTTTTTTGAAAAGTATTAAATGTTTTATTTACATGTTTTTGAAAAATCGAAATGTTCTATTTACATATTTTGAAAAGTGCAAAATATTCCACTTTAGTACATGCTTTTTGAAAATTTAGGCAGCGGGGGCTGCCTGTGCTGGCCACATTATCCGGCTCTGAGCATCTCTATAATATTTAAATATAATATATTATTATCAAAAACTTTCCGAGAATTTCTTAGTATAATTTAAGCTGCATGGAGGCTGATTGACTCATTGAAGAATAAGGAACGAAATCCTATACATAGATCTGTTTGGAATGTGAGTCTTGAAAAACTCATTTGTAATTCTACAAATTAATTGAATATAAATTTCAATAAGCTGAATTAATCTGTGAAACTTTCCTCATTAAATTCCTGCAATGTCGTATACCTGTCGTATACCTGCCTACCTTATATATATGTTCGTACTTTAACAAATGGATCGTTAGTAAGAGCAAATAAAAAAATAATTACGCTAATTATAATTTTTAAAATTATTGCAGCTTCATGATTTCAACTTGTCCTTGATCTCATCCATCGCCAGCTTTGAAAACAGTTTACACATTGAAAATTGTTTGACAATTTTCCACTGTGTACTGTAATTTAAGATCCCAATCAGGGAACTACATAGTATAATATGTCATACTAAATCAAATCTGTACCTATAGGTAGTCTATATTGCTGAATGTAATTCTCACTAAATTGTATTTTAATCTATTAAAAGTAGTAATTAATGCGCTGGCACGTCTTATTCTTCGTATATTGATGTTTCCTACGTATCATATAAGAACAATGTAGTTTCTTATGAGCCATATATATCTTATAATTTCCGGCACATTATTATTAGCAAGTAGTTATATCTTTAAATAAATTCGTTTATGTACAACATTACATACTGCATAACCCCCATTTATCAATCTCCAAATATAAAAAATTGTTTAGTACAAATCTGCAAGGAGGAAAATCAAAGCTGGATATTTCCGCACAATGTTAAATTATGCTAAACATCTTACATGCAAGAATCATAATAGAATCAAATTACACGGTCCACGATTTTTCACTCCTAAAAGTATTTTCTTCTGAATCATAAAATCATGTCATTGCGTACTACTACATAGTTTAGCACTGCTGTAAATGTGTGGCCTGCAGAAATAATAATTTGCTGAATAATGAAATCAAAATCCGCAATTTAAAATCAGTGCAAAATTGTGTGCAACCTGATTTTGAACTCCACTCGTCTAATCTCTGTCCTGTGAGGACATTTAAAGTCTGTAAGTTTCTTTCTTGAGATTGTTTCTTTTTTTAAAATTAAATTTCAGCTTCAGTTACTGCTACACAAAATTAAAAATATTTTTTAATGACCGCTAGTACAACTACAGTAATGCTACGAGTAAGTTAATTTTTTGAAGAATATGTGAATTTAATAATTGATTTTTATACAATTTATCACACACAAAAATATGGTGAGTATTGTGAACAACACAAGTGCGGTCACCCTCCCGTCTCCAGCCCCAATGTCTTACGAGGACAATGCTTCGATTCTGAGTTATGTGGGGAAGCCTAAGCGATGGAAGGACTTGCGGCCTTTAGAAAAGATTTTGGTGATCATTATTGGGATTGTGTCCCTTGTGAGTATTGCTCTCATTATTGCTGTGGCTGTCATTGGGACGAAATTGACCAAGGTCGAGGAGAAGGCGTGGCGTCACAGTCAAGGTCAAGATTCGTCGACTACTTTGCCCTTTTCCGTCACGACCCCCTTACATAGTGGTGGTGGTGGTAGTGCGACAAGCCCAACGACGGCCCCCACTTCAACTAAAAGGTCAAGTTCAACATCTTCTGGGAGAGGACCCTCATCGGACACAACAACAACAACAACAACCACACAAGCATCCCATTCCCATGAGCATTCAGGTGGCGGCAATAATCCAATTTATAAAAAGTACTGCTTGGATGCGGACTGTACATTAGCTGCAGGGGAAGTTTTGAGGTCAATGGATTTTTCTGCTGACCCGTGTAAAAACTTTTACAAATTTGCTTGTGGTAATTGGGAAGAGCGAAATCCAATACCGGAATCCGTCTCAAGCTGGGATCAAGTTGATCTTGTACGGGGTAGAATTACGAGACAGTTGCATTGTAAGTTCGAAAATTATCTTGGTCACGACGACGGCCATTCTATAATATTACTGCTCAGTTTTTATTTGCCGCGTATATCTTCTGTACTAGTGCGCGGGTCTCTAAAAATTTTAACTAAATTTCAATTGTTTGAGTTTTAAAAATGTGTATAACTTGAAAGGAAAATTCTGTATGTATTTTCAAATACTTAACTTATAGACATCTTGCAAGAGGATCCAGACCATGATTTGGACCCAGAACCGATTCAAATGGCCCAAAAGTTTTATAAGGACTGTGTAAAACAGGGTAAGTTTTAATTTAACAAAACTGCATACTTTACAGAGTTGTTTATTGGTTGTTTTGTTTTTTTTCATAACACATCAAAAAATTTATTGAAATAGTTTTAACCATTCAAATAAATAAGGATATTAGGGTGGCAATAAATCAATATCATTATTGGAATTACATATCTTAATAGACAGAATAAAATTAATACTGGTTGTTTAAATTTTGAACACCGCCATATTTACCAGTGTTTATGTACAAAATTATTGCAAAACAATAATTTGAAATTATTGATTATTGAATTAC
>JAQFZE010000786.1:0-22429 GCA_034695245.1 Dicyrtomina saundersi | reverse complement strand
ATCCCTGCACGCATACAAGTAAAAGCCTATGTTAAGGATATATGTTAACCTAATTTCTGAACTAATGAGGGTGGGGAATCCTAAAATGGTAAAATTTGTATGACGTCATATATGGACGATCCCTGCATGCATACTAGTAAAATACTAGGTTAAGCATATATGTCTTTTGTATAACATCTTTAGGTAATGTTGTCATATTTAGTCCTAGTGAGTGTAAGCGGGTATTGATGACACGCAACAGCAATGTATAAACGTAAATTATTATTCACGGGACATTATTTTTGCGTAACCCCTTAGTTTGCATTGCATAGTAGTTTATTGGATTTTCAAAATTATTCGTGAGTTGTATCAGACTCACTTACCTTAACAACGAAATTCCATCTAATTTCGCGGCTAGTTACTGGTGCATTTGGTTGGTGCATTTGGCTCGTCAATTTGGTTTGTGCATTTGGTTGGTGCATTTGGCTTGTGTATTTGGTTTGTGCATTTGGTTTGTGCATTTGGCTGGTGCATTGGGTTGGTGCATTTGGCTGGTGAGTGTAACTGGAACTGTTGACTGGTGTGTTTGCCTGGTGCAATTCTAATGTAAGTTGTACGCATTGGGCTGGGGTTGCACACAAAAGACGCCGCTCACGTTTAGGGTGGGCCACTTGGAAAAAGATGACACACCATGTGAAAGATATATCCATTTACGCAGCGCTAAAGAGATTGAAAAGGTAGGTAGCTAGGTCAACAAATTTTGTAAATTTGTGTGGCGTCATTTATGCCCAGTTTACACATCCGTTTTTAGTTCAAATTACTCCCCATTTACTTCCATGTGTTTTGACATGGGTCAATTCAACATTTAATTGTAAAACAATGGTCAGTCCAATTGAATTGAAAAAACAATACAGACCTGCCCGGTCGCATTCGTAGTTGTATAAAAAAAGTTCGAAAACAATCGCTTAAATGGTTTGACCTGCAGCGCCTGGCCAACAGACGGACAGACAGACGGACAGACGGACTTGACCATTTCATTAGATGCAGCTAAAGCTCAGCATATAAAAAGAAGATTTTTTTTGTATATATCCATGTCCGCCATGAATTTTGTGAGACTAATGTATTACAATACTTAAGAGCCTGTTTATAAAAAATTACTAAGAAACAGCATAAGTTGCCCCGCCTCCTACGTTAAAATCATATATATATATAAACATTAACCTTTACCTAACCTAGGTCATTGACCGGTCACGGTGTGAAATGTCATTGACCGGTCCCGGTGTCAAAGGTCATTGACCAATAAAGAGGGGCAAGGCAGCCTAAGAGTTATTGCTGGGTCAGCCAAACATACTGGAGAAAGTGAATTACCTAGATTTCAGAGAGTATCCTAGGCAGTATCGTCACACCAACGCTTTCGTACAGCTTATGCTAAATTATGCACTCCGGGCACTACGTGACGCTATACGGAAGGTAGGTTGGTGGACTGAAAATATGTAGTAAGTAAAGTCGGAATGGTGTATAGGTAAAACATGTAGCTGTCTAAAAAGCTTATTTGTGCGAATACAAACGGTAAAATAGGTCAGTGTTTTTTAGCTATAATTTTCACGCTTTTAATTAGACAAAGCAACGCTTTTAATTTGTATTAATTATTGTATTTTATTCTTATTTTAAGCATGCGTAGCCACAACGATAGCAAACTTGTGTTACATTTGTACATAACGCCAGTATTTCAATAACGAGTCATATGCATCGAATAAAAACTTTAAAAATAGTCACCAGCGGTAAAAACTCCACATGCAAACTTCTTTAAACTTAAAAGGCAATAAGTATAATATACATCCTATTTTTACTATTATTTGTTTTTGTTTGCTTTAGTTTGCATTGATTTAATTAATTACAATATTTTCTATTTCATATTTTAATTATGACCCTTGGCGTAGTAAGTTATACCATTTTTAATCTGTGTGATAGGTCTTTTATAAACAGCATTACACACCCTGGACGCGCTAGAAACTCTTATTAACGCAAAACATTATTATTATTATTATTAAAGTGCGAGTTTCTTTGGTTTAGATTTATTTGCTTTTCGGAACTAAAATATAAAAGTTTCTTATTGTCCTGAGAAGATGCAATAAGGAAATAAAACCTCGAATCATATATGTATGACAAAGAACTGATGCTTTTTGACGCGTCGCTAAAAATGCATGTAGGTCAGTAGGAGTTTTTGAAATTAAATTTGATATTTAATGAGATTTGATTTGTTATTATTGATATCTTCTACAAAGATTGCATGAGGAACAAACTAATATAGGTAGTAATGACATTTTCACCTTGCCAATTAAACTTTAATATTTTGTTCATATTTTATTTTATTTCAAATGATTTGAATTACACTCAGTTTAAATTATAAAGCAAACAGGTTGCATGAATGCTTTATAGATTATTTTATTTTATTGCTACTAAACATTTTTAAATTTCAATTTTGACCCTTGATGAAGTAAGGTAAAATATACTTAATTCGTGTGTTCACACATTTAAAAACGCTTATTAACGTAATATAAACACAAAACGCATTACAATTACATGTGTGATAAAAACATATCATTTTTTTGTTTATATTTGAATAAAAGTATGTACATCTAAGTTTATAACTAACGTCCTTTGCTTTGCTACTAAATGTTAAAGTGTCACAGTTAAACTTCTTTATTTTGTATAAGAATCTAAATATAGCAGATCACTATGGATTTTGTTTGGGAAGTCAAGGTGAAACATTGAAATAGGCATTTATTTGATAGTCAATGATCTGTCGCTGCTTCAAAATTCACGGAGTGTCTTAGTTGTAACCAGCGATGTACTGAGATTTTAATAGCAGTATCTGCCGAATTTTGCCTTTGGTCTTATTTTGATAATGTGAAATGCAACTCAAATAAGTTTGTCAAATTAATATTGTTTTAATATCACAAGTAAATAAAATTTCATATTTTTCCAAATCTAGTTGCTATATATATCTATTATTGTTTGAAATCATCTTGAATATAGAAGTTTGCTACTCTCTAAAAATTAAAATAATAATTAAATAAAAATGCTTGACGACAGATGCAAAAATTAATAATATATGTCTTAACGAGTTTTGTACAAAAGTAAGACAAATAATAGGCAAAATAACTATTAATGGTACAACATAAAATAAATAATAACCTCGATAACTAGTTTCCTATAAACGTAAAACAATAACAAAATTGAAATTGGATGTCACAGGAAAATGCGCTAGTTAGTAAATTAGACAATGAATTTTCAACTGAGTTTCATATAAGTTATTCATAATTACATTATAAAATAAAGGTACAACATAACACGTGCATTGTTTATAAAATTAATTTTTTCAGTAGAAGACGTATTAAAAATAATGAACCATTTGCAAAACCTCTGGTTCTGTACTGTACGTAATAAGCTAAATTGTTTGTAATTATAAATTAAGAAAACATTCGTATTCTCTATCGTAATGCGCAGAAAATGTACACGCAAAACAAACTTATTTATGACAAAATAATAAAAACTAAAACGTACAACTGTCACAATAATAAACATTTCTATACGTGCTTGTATGTTTAAGCTAATAAAATGTACAAAACTCTGACTCTGACTCTGATTTCTTTAAAACTCTGATTTTACATTGAATTATCGCGCTAGTATGCAAGTTGAAATAAATTGTTAACCCGTATATGACACGTTGATGTGTAAAGTAACTTTTCGTGGTTCAAGAAATAAAACTTTCTGTACTGCATTGTAGGTGTCTGAATATGAAAATATGATAAATCTTTATTTCGACAGCAACTTGTGTGAATTTAAATTACATTTTTGGGCTATAGGCAAATAAGTTTCAATGACAGCAAAAATAATTTTGAACATTTTAAATTATGGCGCAACGCTTTAGTGTTACAAAAATAAACAACAATACTGTCTTTGATGTTGTTTTTCTAAACTAAATAATAATGATGCGCTATAAGCAAATAGGTTGCAACAAAATTCTGACAAATATATGACAATACATGTTACTTTTAACTCCAGTGCATAATCTGTCACAAAAACTGAAAATAGTGAAAATCATTTGAATATATAACTTATAAACTCTTTTAAATTTTTAATATACTGTAGCAAAAGTATATTTAGCAATTTAATTCAGGATGTGAGAAAGTGATGTAAGTGACTACGATGTCACTTTCACAACATGTGCGACATGTGCAGTTGAAGAACAGTCATCATATCCAGGTTTCAATAGCTTTGTTACGCAGCACGCATTTTGGACAAAAAACC
Organism: Dicyrtomina saundersi; assembly: GCA_034695245.1. NCBI lineage: Eukaryota > Metazoa > Arthropoda > Collembola > Symphypleona > Dicyrtomidae > Dicyrtomina > Dicyrtomina saundersi. The sequence continues at coordinate 18,136 of JAQFZE010000786.1, read as the reverse complement.
TAACAAACTGAAGCAAAAATTAAAACCAGTCAACCACAAGAACACTAACTAAAGAACAAAATTTTTATGCACGGCGTCACAAAATCAGTAACTGAATCTATAGAATCTTTGCAAGAAGTACTTTAAACTGTTTCAAACACCATATCTGCCAATGATCAACTTTACTAAATCTAGACGCCTTAAACCTACAATAACTAGAAATATCAGACCAACCTTAGTTGAGCTTCCTAATGCAGCAGACCGCAATTTAATACTACCAAAAAATTTGAAGTTCAAAAACATCAATTTACTAAATTAATGTTTATAGAAGCGTACAGAACAAAACTTGAAAACAGAATACATTACACTAGTTGACGCAGCTAAAAGATAAAAAAAGTAAACTTAAAGACAAACACATACATTTATGGCAACAAGCTGACTATAGATAATGACACAAGTCAATTTCAATATTACTGCAGCAAACATTTCTAAATATGTAAGCTCACAGCAACTAACTAGCCAAGCACAATCTTAAATATTTTAATTAGACTTGTTTATTTTAGAAACAAACCTCTTGTACTAAAAAGTATAACAAAAGGTAATTTTTGTATCTGTTGTTTAATTTGTTTAATGCAAATATATTCTATACACCCTGCATATTTGTCATAAAGCCTTTTACGTATTATTTAAAAAAACAGTATCAAAATTTCAAGTTGTAATGTTTATTTCAACATAAACACGTATTTACGTATTGCAATTATTATTTGAAAAACATCATTTTTGTTGTATAAGACGCACATTCTGCAGACTAACATTTTTCTGTAATGATACTTATAGCTTTAGCTATATGTTTACTTGGCAATGAAATAATTGCTACTATTCTCTAGCTGATTCAAATTATAAATATACTTTAAACTATGTATTAAACATGCAAATATATATGTTATTTGTTACTAAACAAAATGATTTAAATTTAATTACTTTACAGTCTAAACCTTATGTAACTGCAATATCAACTGTAAAAATTAAAGTTAAAGTAATTGATGTTAAAATTATACTTAAATTCTTGCAAATACTTGCTGTATACGGTTTAGATTTACAATAAATTCATTAATAATACAATAAATATGATGTAAATATTACAAATTGAAAATATTTTAATGTGTACGACTCTCGTGGACTCCACTTTTTCAATGTAAACTCTTAATATACAATGCAATAAATGGACCATAAGACAAGTCCCACAATGTCTCTAGTAATTAAAAGTAAATCATATGACACCATAATTAACGAGTAAGTTTATAGAATTAAAAATTTCCGTACACATAAAAGAAAGTAGAAATTTACTAAACTTTTATAGGAATTTTTTAAACTTAACCTGTTTGCTGTATTTGAATTCAAATTTCCTTTACCAGTAATCCGCGTTAGCTTCATGTTTGCTTTAAGTCAATTGCAATTAAGTTTTTAAGAACTTACTTTTATTATGTAAATTTGTTTTTATGTGTGGTTTTACGGTTAACTATATACTAACAGCGTTGTTTTATTTTGAAAATTGCTTTTTAGCATTGTTTTTCTGCCAATAATCTTGCAAAGCTGTTCTTATTCTATATCGCCTTGTACGTGACATTGCTTAAACTTTTTTTATAACACTTTTGATTTAATTGTTTCTCTGATGACTATAAACATTATCTTATGTGTTGTATCACATGTGTCTTATTCTACATTGCAAATATTATTGTTGTTGTTATTTTTATTATTATAAGAGTAATTAATTTTATAGTTATTTTCATTACTTTTAAATAAGTACAAGCTAATTAACTTTATTTTGTAATAAGCACATCGCTGATATTATGTGAATAAAACAAGTTTTATTCTTAAGCTATTTATTATTGTGAAAAGTTTGCATGTTAGTTTTCTGCATATTCATGTAACATGCTTTAGCTTGCTTCTGACGATTAAAACAAGTTTTGTGACAATTGAGTTTTAAATCAAATAGATGTTTTTTAGTTTAGTTTCATTTGCTAAATATTAGGTACCGAGTGGGTCAGTAAGTATTCAGATATACAAATACCGTATAACCGGTAGTATAGCTGAAAATAGGTTGAAATTTTAAGTGTATAGTCAATTTCATATTCAATACTTTACAGTATACATGCAAATATGGAAAGACTAGTAAATTGTTAGTGCCTATCTATGTTTTGAGATAAATACAAAAACATTACAGGAATGGAAGTCAGTGTGAGCGTTTCTTTTTCTCAGCCTTATTTCTGTCCTCTTTAATTAGCGCAGCGCGTGATATTTAATTACACTATATTAACGATGTTTAAATATTAATCACAGTTTTTTTCTTTGCAACGCCAATTCTATATTTATCGTTGTTTGCAATGAAACAAAAATATTAAATACTCTTGTCGCTCTATGATAAACCAATTCCACATCGTAAAATATCAATATTAGGTTTGCAAAGAAATTAAATGTTCTTACTTTGTCTTGTTCATCTAACAAAAACGCAGTTCTAATTTATTTCATGATAAAGTACCTACGTAATTAAAACAGAATTAATATACAGTTTATTCAGTTTATTTATTTACAGTTTTACAGTTTATTTACAGTTTAGTTATACAGTTTTTAACAAAAACACTAAATAACTGAACGTGTTACTAAACGTTGAATTAAACTAACAATAGTTTAAAACAAATACTAAATAAATATAATATTATTAAATTGCAACTGTTGTGCCTACCTTGTTGCGTCTACCTACCTTTCAGCTTATTCTGCGTGAATGTTTTGATTGTGTTTTGGAGATCTTGTGGTTTTAGTTAACTATTATTTAATCATAAATCAACTGTTTCCAATTATATAGCATTATCAGTGCATTAAAAACAATAACATTGGGTGTGTAAAATAAACATTTATATATCTATATTTTTTTTTTTTATTTTTTGAAAATATGTTTACGTTAGTCTGTTTGTGCGACGAATATATAGTTAAGTTTGAAGACTTGGAATTTGTTAACCCTGCCTCAGTACGCTACGTATTTTCCACAATTACCCATATTATTCAATTTCTGCACACCAACGTAAAGTTATATTAAAACAGCAATTAATTTGTCAGTATCTGCCTTATTGCTTACGCAATCTGGAACCAAAGAAACAAGTACTAACACAAAGTGTGAAGACTGACAGTAGATAGAACATACAAAATAACGATTTAGTATATTTCCAGTCTCAAGTAAAAACGTAAAGACAAACGACGCAGAAGTGTGTGCGTGTATGGAATATATAGTCAACTACAATGACCGTAGTTATGTGTTTACGACTGCATGCCGAGTTCTAAAAGCTATCGCATCTAACATAAGTATTTGCGCTTATAATGACTCTCATTGCATTCAGATGCGTGCAATAAATAATGACTATATACTAGAATGTAAGTAAAAAGTAAAACGATACAATTACTAAACCGGAGCCACAGACACTAACTTAATCTGTACTATGTTTTTAAACTATACATACATGCAGATATACACTCTACTAAACTTTTATTTTTAAATTTAAATCCAAAATTAGATACTTTTTTAAGTGTAATTTCCTGTTATTATTCATAATAAAGTGTGTTAGCGTGTTTTATTAAAGACTTTTGGCAATTAATACCAAAAACCTTATATTATAGATTCAAAATTCTGCATTTTCTGCGATTTGGTAGCCACACCTGAGTTATTCTTACTTCATTCGTACATCAGACTTCGATTCCTCAGACTCGGTCTACGGTCTCTGCTTCATCAGACTAAGACTTAAGTCTCTAGTTCCACAGATTCTGTCTACGATTTCTACTTTTACAGTATAGGCCTACGGTTGTCGCGTACTCAGACCCTATCTACTGCTTTCTCAAGGAAACTAAATTTTGCAACGTTCAACCTGGTATCACCGCTTAACAGAGTCCCATCGCTTTCTCTGGTCTAACCGCTCATCTCTTAACTCGGTAGGGTTGCTTTAATTAACTATCGCTTCTTATCTAATACTAACTTCACCTATCTCAAAACTGACCATGGAACTACCAACGCCCTTCTATCTACATCTTTAAATCGAATTGGGATAATCCAGCTTCTTTCTTTTATTTACACAGAGTTAGGGTTGACGTTAAGGTACACGAGATTTACAACCTCAATAACCGTTGTGTATGCCCCCAATTAGCCTGATTCGTTTGCACTTGTAGCTCCAGACAGTCTGGGTTGCTATTAAAACGAAGAAATTATTGAGCAGAAACACCTAGCGCATGCCTTCACCTAACAGAAAGATTTTCTAATGTTTACAGTTGCATTAAGTTGAGCAAGCGACTCGACACTTCAAGATCAACTAATACTATTCGAATTTAAATTTTTGAATAAAATTGTTTAAAAAAAATATATATAGTTGCAACTTATAGCTTAAAACAAAACTAACTAGTTTTATATTAATTTATGGAGAATTAAAGTTCGTCATTAACTCAAGATTGTCATAATTTTCATCATTTTCAATGTGTTTTATAAACTAAACATCATTTTTATAAAGACAAATAATGCAATGTTAACAAATTCACAAGTTTCTAAAACCATTTTGTATACTGACCTTGAGTTCGTTCATATAAGTTGTGGTAACTTTTTGAACACGTCCTGTGACGTAAGCTGCAAATGATAAAATCTACTTACAAAAATGCCGAGCGCAGCGAGAGCAAGCATGAATTTCAAAAACTTAACCAATCATAAACCTTAATTTATTTAAAACCGAACCTTGAGCTCGATACTGCTCGCAAAATCATGTAAGCCACTGAAATTAGTCAATAGCTTGCTCATACAATACAGTATATAAATTACGTTTCTATGACATTAAAATGTTTCACCGTACGTCAGAGTGTTGTATATTATTTTGCCAATTATTACGTAATATTTTTGTATTGCGCAAAAATTTAATTTAGTTAAAAAAACGTAAAAACCTACTGACAAAATAGAGATTGCACATACATCACATAACAATGTCGACTTGCACATATATGACTGAAATTTCTATTTTTGAGACATTCAAAAGTAACACGATATATCAGATTGGTGTATATTAATTTGCATTCTTCACAAAATATTTGCTTATTGCGTGGACATCTTATTTAGTTAAATACAATTGATGATTTGCTCGAAAAGTAGTAATTTGTAAATTTAATCGACTTGTACATACCATACAATACAAAACACTATAGAAATTTTTATTTCTGTGTCATAAATAGTTACTCCATTTTTAGAGTAACAGAGTTAAGTATTAGAGTGGAAACTTTTCTTTTTCAGTTAAATCTAGAGTCAGTAATTCTAAGTGCTAGAGCCACAGACTAAGTCAGGACTAAAAACATAACTTGCGTATTAATCCGCAAATTATTATCACGTAGTTTCATAGCGCCGTATTTAAATTAGTTTAAAACAATTGACAATTTGCTGATACATTAAATATCTGTACGTTTCATAGACTTGTACATGCAATACAGTATAAATTTTTTTCTGTGACTGAAACGTTACACCGTGTATCAGGGTAATGTATATTTTATTGACTTGTTTATTTGAGTCAGTATAGCTGTCTCTATTTTTCTGATAGTAAAACATAACACCAAATATCAGAGTGTGTATAATAATCCGAATTTCAATACAACGTTTTCGCTTATAGGGCTGAAATTTAATTAAGTTAATGTTAGTTTGATAATTTTTACATTTTTTTGATTTTAACATACGCGAAAGTAATAAATATTTTATTTCTGTGACAACAAAAAGTAATAATTTACATAAAATTTTTGTATAATAATTCCAAACTTATTACCACATATTTACATTACGCCTATTTTAATTTAGTTTAAAACTATTGACAGTTTGCTGACAAAATAAAGATCTACAATAATAAAATCCAAATAACAGTGCCTGGATTCTGGTTTCCGGTGTCCGGTATTGTGTTGGATTCCCCAACTAATTTCAACCCTTAACAATAAGAGGTGTATGTAGACGTAACATCTATAAAATAAATGCAGTGTACTCGCTAAAATGCATACTTTTAGGACTGCAAGCTTAGTGCGTCTGATAGATATAACGCAGAATAGAGGTTTAATATTATGCATTTATATGTATATACTAGATTGAACTAACTTAAGAGGACGCATTAAAAAGATACAAATAAATGTGAGTGAACTGTCCCCCAATGCTCACGCATTTGTTTCAAAAATTGCAAACCATTTCTGATTATTTATTTAGCAAATAAGTGTCAAAGAATTACGAGTTGTATAATTTATCCACAATTTTTATCAAATTAGTAATAGCAGTATCAGTATATCTGAAAATATTACTCACTAGCCTCCTGGCAAAAGTGATTTTAATTACTTTTAAGCGATTTTGCTATCAGTGCTTGATCGATAGCAGAATTACGGAGCCACGTAAGTTGTTAATGGAAGTTTTTGTCACATTTGCGGAAAGAAAAAAAAGGAAAGGGGTCTTACTATATTGTTTCACTAGATCATGAAACTTAAATCGTTGACATCATTGGCTTGGTGTTCCATGCCATTATATAGGTATTTAATAAAGTCTAATTATTTTAATTACGAAGTGATAATTTACTTTTACTATCCGTTCTCAGGACAGGCCGGGTTACTTGTGTGTACATATTATTGACATAAACATACAAGCCAGTATAGCGCGGGTTTTTTAAATGCTGAGCTTAAGCATCTAATGAAATGGTGATTTTTGATTACTGTGACATAAAAAGTAACACTGTATTTAAGGGGCATGTTTAATAATCTGATTTTTAAACCAACATTGTTTCTGAAAGCGCAAAAATTTAGTTTATTTCAACAAACTTACATTTTGCTAACAAGTAGGAGATTTGTTACCTTTATCGACTCGTACAAATACGCTCTTGAACGTTTTACTTTTGTGACATTTAAAAAATTTACTGTATTTAATTGTGATGTCTCTGCATTTTATTACAATATATTTGCCTATGGCGCCGAAATTTGTTATAGTCTCAAAACATTGACAAATTACTGACTAAATAATAATTTGTACATTAATTTTGTTGTACATACAAGACAGTGTTAAAAAATTTATTTTTGTTTCTATTTGTGTGACCTTTAATAGTTACACTATATATTATTGTGTTGTATAATAATCCGCATTTTATTACAACATACTTGATTACTGCGCGCAATTGTAATTAGGTTTAAAACAACTGATAACTTACCTACAATATTTGTTTGTGACAGGAAACATTTAACCTTTATTACATCTGTGAATATTTGTGCCAATAATTTAGGTCATTATAAAGTATTAGGAGTATTAAGTCATAAGGTTTATTTAGCGACATAACAGTATATTTGGTTTAAAAAAATTCTTGTCTGTTGTAAAGACAAGTTTTGCATCCTGGTACATTCATTTGTTGTATCTTTCCTGCTTTTAATAATGCTTATTTATTTTATGAAACAGACCCATCAGATCCAACAATGGAAATTTATTATTCTTTCTGTGCTTTCTAGATATTGTGGAGTATGTAACATGGAATTTGAATTTAACTATACACTTGAGACTTAAATTTATGTTAACCTAACTACAGTCTATACGTTACTAGGAGATACCTACTCACTTATGTACTCAGTATCAGTTTATTTTGGATTAATGATTATAAAGGGATTTGCAAATAAAGCCTAACAGCATGGACCTCTCTCCTTCTTTGCTTTTGCACCTTGTTTTTGCCCTTTGACATATACTAAACTAGTATTAAATAAATTTTACACTTGCACACTGTTAAACCACTATTGTAAAACTGCACTAAAGACCTTGCAAACAATAAAACGCATTATAAATGCATCAAAAAATAGTTTTGAAATTTGTTCTTATACTAAAACATGTTTCTAAGCTTACATAAAATTAAAAAAAAGAGAACGCAATCGTTCTGTAAATTTTAATATTAACAATCAAGCAGCAGCAACAATGTCCATTTTACTGAACTTCTGAAATAAATAACCTATAAATTGCAAAATATTTGCAATAACTAGCTAACCCACCTGCTAACAAGCTTTGTGCAAATTATGCATAAGAGTATGTGTAACAATTTGCACTGTCCGTGCAACGCCATCGAAAGTATAGGCTTAGCAGACAGAATATTAAATGCAGAATATTAAGTAAATCTTACACGTACAAAATACGATGATAACAAAGTTGTATCAGAATAATAGACCGGCTGACACTATCTAGAATTTTGTATTTAGTAACAATTCAAAGTGCATTACATGCTAGTTTAGCAAAGCATCCGAACTATTAAATCGCTGTGAAGTTAACAAAACATGCCGTCTATTGTCATTTAGCCTGCAAGAAGCGTACAATAAATTCTGCACAACGATAAACAACCACTTAAATTGTAAAACCTTTTGCAAATCGCCCAAAACGCAATTTGACGGCTATATATGGATATGCGTACGTCGTAAACTGAGTGTCGTCTACATTAAAACTCATATCTATACCTGACAGGCGTGTTGCAAATATGGTCAAGGTGAAGCAGAACAAGGAAATAATATGTACCTCTGAAGGTATGTTGGTACGTATTGAAACAGTAGAGCAACAAATAATACGTTATTTATTGTCTTGACTTTATTAAAATCAGTATTAAACTAACCTAACTGTTTTAATTTAAATGCTTGAAGCATACGCAAAGATTTTACCATTTTACGTCTTATGCCCTCCAGACAACCAAAATGCTCTAATTGTTGACATCTTGTAATTTAGAAATCCCAAGTTTTAATTAAATAGCACTTTTTCAGTGCCAACTGAAACTGCAATGTTGTTAAATAATATATACTCTAAATGTTGCTTTTAACTTAGAATACAAAATTATAATTATTAACGTTTATTTGCTTAAAATAGCGCCTGGTGCATTTCCAAATACAAAGATTTATGTGTTAGCCCGATACATTATTTAAAAGGATTCAAAAGCGATTATACCAGTTGTTAGATCAGTGCATAATTTGTGCACCGCTCCCAACCTCGCTGCATCAGCAAGTATGCATCAGTTGGAGTTGTTCACCAAACACACAGAAAGTGCAGTGGTGGACATTTTGATGTCAGCACTGCACTTGATGTTTATATAGGAACATGCTAAATTGTTCTATCTACTTAAATAATGGATTACGTGGACGGGTCAAAGCCCGTGTAATGGATTGTAAGCGACTTGAATGATTGCTTTTACTTAGATCTGACAGTGGTGGAAGTGCCGCTACGTTTTACAATCTTTTTGTAATTTTATTGAAAAAATAACGAAACTTCAAAGTTAAAAGTAATCTCAAAGTGAAAATTCAAATTTAAAATTTCAAAATTTATTATTTTTGTTTGGGGGTGTACTAACTACTTAGGTACCATTAAAAATTTTTTTTGATAGGTTAAGATAAACTTCGAATAAATCTTGAACCAGGAGGGCCATTAACTTAAAATAAAGTGCTATAGAAAGACCAAAGTCTTAAATTGTGAAAAAATAGTGTTGCAAAATTCTAAAAAATTTATTCTCAGTTCCTAAGAGCCAAAAGAAGTTCCAAGTATAATTAACTCAATCAAAGCAGTATTTAACAAGTTTTAACCATTTTAATCAGTATTTTAAAGCAAATAGCAAAAAACTAAAATATTTTAATTTTAAACAATTATTAAAAAAGTACACAAAAGAAGGGGACATTTTACTGACTTGACTTAAACCAGAAGCTCATCACTAGAAGCTTAATCTGAATTACTACTTTTTGCCTATAAAGCTTAATTTTGGTACTCGGATTGTTTAGTGGCAAACCTAGGGTTGTATGAAATATGGAAATATGAAAATTCAGGTTATGAAGCTGTTGCCTTAAGTTCCGTAGATGTAGGGAGGTGAAAAACCCTAAATAATAGTATTGTCTAAAATCCGGATTTATGCAGCACAGCAATTAGGGAATAAGAATAATTCCCCAAAAGAACTCAAACCCAAAACCAACAACTTCTATAAAATTATAAATAAGATTTATTTTAACTAATAGAAGACGAAGGGAGGTTTGGTGTATAGTTTACAATGGATGTGGTAAATAATACAGACAGAGCAGATCAGTTTGTAAGTCCGATATACAACAGTGCTGGCGTAAGAGTCTAAGATTTTAAGCTGAGTCGGTCGAATTATATCAAAACTGACGGCATGGTCAGACCGCATGGTAAAATCTAAGTTTCTAGGAATATGTTAGAGTTACACGAATATTAAAGAAGTAATTTCAGTCCACGTGGACTGTTCAACAAAAGAAAAGAAACTAACATGAGTTCAAGGATGATGCTGGCCAGAAGTGTAAACAATGTAAAAACCAACATAATTAGAATATTGATAAGTTACCGAGCCAGATCGAAGAATAGAATTATTTATAGAATGTGAAGCAAGAGGAAAGTCAGGTCTAAATTACTATTTCTTTAGACCTAACTTACAGATATGTGACATCTTGACCGATGTCAAACGCATCTTAATATTACACTAATATTACCATCAAACACACATTAAACATGAATATTTAATGCTGGCATTTCAACTCACAATTTGTGAAGTTGAACAAACTTTTAGGGGTAAAATAAAAAATATCAAAACTTTGGTTGCCTATCAAACACATATTCTGAGTCGTTTCACCCGATCATAACTCAATGTTTAGCCCTTACTAAGGCTATCATTGATTCTTGATTCTGTAAAACAGAAAAAATTGCTTTGAAGAAAAAGAAAAGGACTCAACAGAGAAATCCCCTATATTTCTCGACAATTTACATAGAATTTCTAAAAAAAGCAAAGGAGGAGCACTACAAACCTTTTTACGTTTTTAGCATATTACCTACAAATAAAAAAGCGCATGTTGGAGACCCTGCCAAAATGTTAAACTAAATACAAAACAATAACTAATTGAAACAATTACGAGAGGCAACTGGAACACAAGCTTAGCTATAATAAAAAACAAAAACAACTATCGGAGACCCTGAAAAAAAACTTTAATTTACATAAAAGTATATGCGGATTAATAGCTTACACATTGGGAAAACTAAAAAACAAAATAGTTTAAATCAAAATCACACAAGGCGGCCGAAGGCTATGCCAAAAACTGTATCGTCCCTAACCACATAGTAAAATTCGGACTAAGGACACTAGGAAAACTAAACACTAAAATAACCCAAATTAAGAAAACACATATGCAGGCGGGAGCTCCTGGCCAAAAATACCATTTTACCTAACGACATAGCCACATTACCACTCGTCACACCAGTGCAACACGGACTGCACCAAATTTAATTACAAAAGCACAAAGGCAGGCGGAAGCCTATCAACAAAAATTTGAATTCCATGAATCACTTTAAAAATTAGGCTACTTGTCAACTTTTAACGGATTAATCTACATCTGAAAACGCAAAGGCAGGCGGTAGTTCCTGGTCCAAATCCCTAATTTATTCAAAAAACACAGCAGTTCAGATCTGAAAAAGCACTGTAGCCGCAATCTTCCAAAAAACATTTTATTAAAAAACTGCACAGTCAGGCGAGGGCCTACGAAATAAATTTTAAACGCCATAAAAATATTACAAATTAGGCCATTAAATAGAATTAACATACGACACTGAATTATCTGATGATTTAAATTTTAACAGCAAAAAGCGAAACAAAAAGACTGACCGAATGTCACGCATCACTGTAATAAAGTCCCGACTTATCTGTTAACCCGTCAAGAAGGCGGATATTTCGATATCACAAAGCTTACCAGGATAAAGGTGAGAAGCGGGCCTTACGGCGATAAGTATACATGGGACCCAACAGGCTGTTTGGCGTTTTTGTTCGATTATAAAATTTTTGCGCCAGGAAAACAGCTCAAAAAGTAGCGAACGCTGCCCGGATTTCAGTTTTAATTACAAATAGTGTCTAGTAAAGTTCCTATTCTTACAGTGTATCGTCAGTGTTAAGTACATTTTTGCTTAAAAAAAAAAATAAGTTAGAAGCCACGATTGTGTTTTTGAATAAATAATAGCTATACTTTTCTACGTACCCCTTGGAATTAATTTAAAAATTCTATAAATTACATGATTATTTGAACAACAAATTCACAAAACAGCAGAAACAATTAAACAGAAGCAGTCCAAGCCAATCCAGCCAATCATCAGGACCTACGAGGGGCTCTAGCAACTCTAAAAAGCTCAACGACCAAAGCAATTAAAAAACTAGCCGAAGTACAAAATAGCCTAATTTAAAACGGAACAAAATTTGACATTTTATCAAACATTTATGGGCTTAAAAAACATAAAAACCGACATCAATCAAATCTCCAACGTATTACTAACGTCAAATTACACCTTTTTACCCTTGGGAATCAAAATTCCAACACCATAACAAGCCCACACGTTAAATCAATATACAAACCAGCTAGCTGCATCAGCAAATCACCGAGTTTTCTGAAATTGCTCAGAAGTAATAGCACAAATTATAGTGTTAAAGCCTAAAAGCAACACAGAGACAACTAAAGAATTAGAACGAGAAATTTTTGACAACAACAAAGAGACTAAGGATTTAAATCGGACAACACCCCACAAATCAGACGAAGTCAACGAAAAAAAACCAATAATACTAGATAATTCAAAAAATAGTGGCACAGAAAACATGTCACTTAGAAGTATTGGGGTAGCAGAAGCCCGCCGGATATTTTAATTAGCATTTATCCAAAAAATTTACAACAAAAATTAGACAGCGCTGCCAGTACGCAAATTTCACAACACGGCTTAGACGAAAATCGATTATCTCTTGGAACAATTGCCAGCGGTCACGTTTACCTACATTTCAGACTTGTGACAGTTGAAGCACCGTTACCACACAATAAAGCCCACACCTTACCAAAATCTCTTTTGCCTGAGTCAACACCAGCCGTTTTAGAAAATTTATTACATCAAAGATCACTGCAAGTACGATTAAACAGGGTGGAAGAAACTATGGCTACCTTAACTCAAATGATTGAAAATATCAACAGCAACGCTATCACACTTGCTTCAGACCTACAGCAATATTTACCAACCATGGCCCACCAAAGAGCACCGTCACAACATGCAGACTTGCACCGACTATATACAATTCCAAATCCGCTCTACTCACCAGCACTACAACGAGACGCAACAGGAGTTAAATGTATGCGATGTAGATATTTTAGACACTACGCAAACAATTGCAAGACAAAGCGACGAACCGACTACATGGACTGAAAACAACATAACAGAGAGACAAAACATCCCATCACCAATGGTCAACACATATAAATCTGTTCACAAGAGAAATTAAAACGGCGCAACTCAAAATAGCCAATACCAACAAGGCCGAAGTCAAGCCATTCAAATTCTACAACTAAAAACCGATATAAATGATAACGAACGGTCAGGTGGATCATGAGGCGAGCAAAACAATGTAACTTACAGCACAAAAAACTTATAAGTGCCGGAATAAGAGTGCTGGCTAACAAACATTATCTTATTTACAGCAAAGACAAAAAACCTAACAATTTGCAACCGAGTCCAACTAATTAACAACGCAAGCAAAACCTCAAAGACAAACAGATAAGCAAAGGAAAATTAAATATCTTAGCAAACATCAACAACAGCTACTGATTCCTAGCAGTAAAAAATGGGACGCTATTTTTAAAGCTAATAATGAAATTTTAACTAGACGTAACAATGCTAACATTAACTCAACTAACACAAGTAAGTCTGATCAGCTTCTGGGTGTAACAATAACAATGAGTACTTATATTACCAGGACACTTCTACACTATAACAACAGAAATGAAGGACTAGCTACCCAATCATTTTAAAACAACAATGACAATAACACAAAATCGAGCCCTGCGACCTAGAAAGACAAAATCCACAGTCAAAAGCAACTAAAACATCAGCCAGAGGCACAAGTAATCAAAGTATTAGCACAGTCAATTAGCAAAGAATCAGCACAGTCTATCAGCAGAGTATCAGCACATTCAATCTGCAAAGAATCAGCACAGTCCATTAGCAGAGTATCAGCATAGTGTATTATCAAAAACTCAGCCCAGCCTATCAGCAGAAAATTAGCACATTTAATTAGCAGCGTATCCACACTGTCAATTAGCAGTGTATTAGCACATTCAATTAGCAAAGATTTAGAACATTTGATCAGCAGCGTATCAGCATTGTCAATCCGCAAAGTATCAGCACAGTCTCTTAGCAAAGAATCAGTACAGTCAATCACAGTACAAATCACAAAGGATACGCTAGTGGCACAAATCACACAGATCCAGCCAGAGGCGCAAATCACAAACGATAGGCCAGAGGCACCAGTCACAAAGAACCAGCCAGAAGCAGAAGCACAAAAGATTCAGCCAAAGTCAAAATCACTAAAGCATCAGCCGAAGGCACAAATCACAAAAGTTCAGCAAGAGGCAATGATCCCAAAAGATCAGCCAAGAGCGCAAATCATTTAAGGTCAGCCAGAGGCTAAAATCACAAGGAATCAGCTAGAGGCTTAAGCTGGAGAAAATCAACCAGAAGCACGAACAAAAAAAATCAGCCAGAGGCACAAACAATAACAAAAAAACAACTAGAGGTACAAGCAACAATGACACTGCCAAAAGCGATAATCACAAAGAAACTTCCAGATATAATAATGACAAAGAAACTCCTAGATTCAATAATCATAAAGAATCCCCAAAAGGCGCAAATCACAAAACACCAGCAAGAAGCACAACTCTCTAAGTATCACTCAGAGGGAACAAAGACAGTAACATGGCACAGTAACAGCAATAAACGTTCAGTACGGAGCATCCGAACAACGTAAAAAGAGTCAAGGTGTGACAAAGCACAGATAAACAAAACACAATCAACAGATATCAACACTTCAAACTCAGAATTTGACTCTGCAGATGAATCACCTGCAACAACATCACACAATAGTGACTCCAAAGTAAACACTGAGCCACAGAAACGAAGTTGAAAACCAAAGCAAGTGAATAACACTAGAATACCACAGATTAAAGGAAAAGATTAACTACTTAAGCCTGAGGTGGAGGCACAGGATTAACAACGATATAATCTGCGTAAGAGAAACACAGCTCGTGTAAATTTCATAACAGCAGTCCTAACACTCATTTTCGGGCCAGCTCTTATCTTGCTGCTTTTATCATCAATAGCATTTGGACAGGGACAACTAAAGGTTGAGGTCTGTAAAGGAATCCATATCACCGACCTACCTAACACAATTATTTACAAAAATTCGGTCCCAAGATTTTTTGATACCCAAATTTCATACTTTAACTCGGAAATGTTTTTTTATCAAACCTGTTTAAACTCACCGGTCTGTCATGCATCACAACAGCAGAATATCATTCAAAACCAAATTTGTAGAGCGCCAAAGCAGAAAATTCATTTCATGGAGAATCAGCTTAATTTAGAAACAAAGCGAACATTTAAAAATCCATTTGAGTGGGTCGGATACTTGTGGCACTGGTCATTTGGAGTCGCAGCAGACAGCAGCGTACAAGAATTGTTTGTGGCTGAGAAAGAAGATCGATTGAGTGAAGTAGTAGAGTTGGAAAATTATTGGTGAAGGAACACGAGTACTAAGTGTCGACCACTACTACCTTGAACACTTACGCTGTACAAGTACAAAATGCTATCCATAATTAAACAACAGCCTTTAAGAAGGAACAGAAATGCAGTCAAAATATATTATTTGTAAACGATCAGGAGTTGGCAAAATTAATTATCATGAATTCACAGGCCATTTATCACTTGACATTGGCATCCGATTGAAGAGCGACAACGATTGAATGTCGATCTAAATTAATCCCAGCAAGCATTGTGACACCTGAACTTTTAGAACAAGATTTAAAGGAATTATCGAAGGAACTTGCAAGACACGGAAATCATTTAGCTATTTTGGTTAATAAATTGTCACAGTATTATAAGATTCCAATAGCAATGTGTCAGTTTTCAAAGAGTGAACCTACAGTAACAATCAAAATACCAAAACGCAGAAACAAGAAATGGAAATTGTATCAACTATCGACAATTCCGTTTTTGTACAAAGACGCCTTGTGCATTATTCGGCAAGAAACTTCATATGTCGCAACATTCGAGGATACTGTTCTTTGGTTAACTGATATTTTGCTCGATAACTGTAACCCAAGGAGAGACCAGCTTTGTTATCTACCTAGATTTCACATCTCACCAACCATAAGCCCTCAGTGTGCCCTGTGCCCAAGATCTATTCCGGCAATCATCAGTAGCTGAGCTAACAGCAGCGTGCACTTATACATGTGAAACCCTAACAAACAGCGCAGAAATTCGAACACTTGTCACGCAGCTAGAAAGTAATATCTACTCAATTATCAATCCCGCGGCAAATTGTAGCATCTCATGCAAATAAAGCGTCGACTTCAAAGTTAAATCACACCAGCAGGCAGGAGTTCTTAAGATTACGTTACCTTGTTATTGTGTCATGAGAGAAAAATCGCACCTGAATTTCCGTGCAGAGCAGACAACACGGATGTACCTTTAATTTACCATGTCATACTGTCAGAATGGAGTACAGTGAAAGCGGCAGTCATGTCAGGATCAGTCCTTTATAACAATTTAACAGCAGCACTTAATATTGACTAGGACGTCACAGCACCACATCTAAATATTTCAACACCTCCGCTAGATACTTCAGCAATTGATGCAGACTCGAGATCAGACGTGGCTAAATTGGCAGCTTGAGAAAATTACTGAGATATTACTTCACACATCAGCTAGGGAACACATACGCTAAATTGGATCGTCATTGGCTGGTTAATATTTTTAACCTGCAAAATTTTTGATATTGGACAACTTCTAATACTTGTACCTGGCGCTAGAGCAAGCACAGAAAGTTAAATCATCGGCGTTGGAATAACCATTGAAGACACTTTGGTGGTGTTAATTATTCTGATTTGCATCATAGCTTACATTGCATTTAAAAGTTATAAAGAATACAGATCATACAGACGCGTTCCAACACTGGCGGAATTAGCCAAGTCAGAAAGATTCAAAACAGTTAGAATTAACAAAGATAGCGAAGTGTCAACTACGTATTACAACAAAGGCAGAGCGGACGCGGATGTTATTCCAGCTACACTGGCAGTTGCAGAGGAAAACAAGCCTGCAAATAAGTCCACGGCAAAGCCTATAGGTAGAGGTCAAAATCAAGTGAAAGCAGATCCAAAAGCACGTAATTCTTTGACGTTAATGGAAGTGAACAAGATGCAGGTCCCTGACCCAAGTTCCGCCCTCCAATGACTAAGCGATTATCATACCCACCGTCCACAACAAATAAAAACAACAACATAACAGAAACCAAAATAAATAAAAAATAACAACAAAAAATAAAACTAAACAAAAAATTAGTATAGCTAGAAAAGATTAGGTAGCTGAATATATTTAACTTCATTATTTAGCGATCTTTAAAATAAATTAATTTTATTTATTTTTCTCAAACTGATTTACCAACTACTAACACTTTAGCAGATTATTTACATAAGTACCTTGTAGAGTAGGCCCATTCAAAATTCCTCGCGAATTTAAGAACTGTGGGAGAGAAGGAACTTTAAGAATTTTGGGAATGTTGAAAATAGAGAATTTGGGCAAAATTTTCTGTGTGAATTCCTTACTGAGAATTTTTAATATTCCAGGAATTTTCAAACAGAGAATTTTGGAAACTTTGGGAATTTTAAATGTTTCGGACATTTTTAAACAGATAATTTTTAAAATTTTGGGAATTTTTAATGTTCCAGGAATTTTTAACCAAGGAATTTAAAGAAATTTGGGAATTTTTAATATTCCGGCAATTTTCTGACAGGCAATGCTGAAATTAGGAAATGAAAATTCCCAAAATTCCCAAAATTTCCCTGAAAGTTTTGAAAATTTAGGGGAATTTTGAAAACTGGGAATTTAACTAAGAATTTTGCCAAAATTCCTTTCTCTGGGGAACTTTGAGTCAGGAGAAAATAAAACGCAGAGAATTTTAAATTAGCTTTCCCTACAAACTTGTATTTATTTTGTTTTTATTTTGTTTTTCTTACAATTTCAAGTATACAATTGGAAACTGTGGGACACAGT
>JAQFZE010000785.1:0-22429 GCA_034695245.1 Dicyrtomina saundersi | reverse complement strand
CAAATTTCAAGGTAAGAACAATAATTGCTTTGTATTTTAGTTAAATGTTGAATTTAATTACTGATTAAACATACTGTAATTTATTACAAAGTACACATAATGAAATAATGTTTACTTATTTTGCCATAAACTCACTTATTAATTTTTTAATTTTAAAATTATATAAAAATGTCAAGTCAGTTGGGTAATAATGTGACGTGTTTATTGATTAACAATTAAAAAGAGCTACCCGTTGGTGACATGAACCCTGCCTTGAAGGATGCATATGTATAGTGTGGACTTGATTCTGGGATCGTATTATAATCATGGGCAAGTAATATGTGCCGTTCAGTGCACAATAATGTATACTATGTTGATTTTAAAATTTTAGGATCTCCAGTATTTAATTATTTGATATTGTGTGATTGCTTTATGGAATTGCAGGTCCTGTTTCAGTGTATTCCACGCTGGTCTATCTTATTAGATTCGCGACGTCAAAACGAAAATACTGATTGGCAGAATTTATCGTAAGTTTTAGACGTGAGTTTTCCGTATTTAAAGAACCACACATAACGTTAAAATTCGTTTTAATATAAAAATACCTAAAGGCAATAAAATCATTTTTAAATTTTGCAGAGTTCAAGTCGGAAGTGACGAGAACAATAGATTATTCCCAAAGTACGTGTCGGATGAATATTTCAGCATTTGGACTCTTGGACTATTTTACTATTTTTGATTATTTTACTGCTTACAATTTATATTTGTTATGTAGTATATTTTTGTCTTACTATTATTACATCCTATTTTTATTTTTGATGTTGGTTGATAAATAATAATCAGTAATTAGCAGCAACAGTAACTTCATTTAATGTGTACTTCATAACTATTCCAGGGGCATAATTTATTCACCTTGGCATACTTAAAATAAAGACAACTTCGGGATAATTAAAAGCACGAATGTATCCATAAAAGCATCCTATACTCGGTTATAACTTATGGCCTAAACAGGATTAAATTAAGGAACGTACGCCTTACATGTTATGCCACATGCGTCCTGCGTTTAGAACAAAACCCGGCTTTAAATTAAGTATGCACGGTATTAAAAAACGTTAATGCCGTAGTGCATCCTTAAATTAATGCTTACCAGAATACGCTTACAAATTATGTCCGTTCGGCATTAATTTACTGTCCGGATAGGCATAAAATCAGCACAGAGTTCTTAGAGTGATAGTAATAAAATTTTACTTCACACTGTTACCATTGTCTGTAGTCTGTGGCTCTTACCCGTATTAAACTTGTCTTAATTTTGTACCCGTTGCCGTTTCCAGCGCTACTAATCATTACCAGTTCACTTCAACTTATGTATGAAACAATAATAAGGGCTTTCTTTTGACATATCACTCTTCAAAATCAGGCAGGGCAATACCAGGATTAAGGTCATAGGTGCCATTGTTAGAATAAAAATCAACGCTATATATTTGGGGAAGTATTAATTCTTACTTTGTGTTATTATTCAATTATTATATTTTTTATATTTTTTAAAACTATTGAAATTGAATCTTTTAATGTCAATGGTGACATAATTGTGATGGAACATCAAATAATGCAGTGTAACTTAAGTAGTACACTAAAGTTTCTGTTAAATGCCATTACCTAAATGTTAAAGAGTTATTTATTATTTTTATTACAAGAAAAATTACAAAATAATAGTACTATAGGTATAATTTATTAGATTCAAATGACGGTATCAACCGTGTTATCAACGTTCAACAACCCTT
The DNA here is from genome assembly GCA_034695245.1 of Dicyrtomina saundersi. Lineage (NCBI taxonomy): Eukaryota > Metazoa > Arthropoda > Collembola > Symphypleona > Dicyrtomidae > Dicyrtomina > Dicyrtomina saundersi. The sequence continues at coordinate 20,672 of JAQFZE010000785.1, read as the reverse complement.
GTCATCAAACATGCTAATTATATGTTATTTCTACGCAGTACACATAGTTGTAGTAGTTGTAGCCAGGAAATGAAATAAAATATATCTGCAGTTAGAAAATAGGAACATCATGTCTTGGACAAAACATTGGATAAAATAATATATGGGATAAAATAGATTATTTCAGTAATTCCAAATAGATTTGACGTCAATTATCTTGAATTATCCATGTACTACAGAATTAGATAAAATTCAAATAAAGCATAAGAGTACCATACCGTGTAATGTAAAATCACGCTGCTTTTAAAAATTTCTGTACCGATTTTACTCAGTGTAGCACCATACAGACATTTTAAGGCTATAGCACATCTACCTGGACAACCCGACGCACTACCCTGCCCTAGTGATACAATAAAAATGTACTATAATTGGTAGAATTGACTAAGAATGTTTCTCCCGTTTCTGCTGTCGTTGTCACATTTTGGGATTTGACATTGTATAATGCATTTACTCGAAAAATGAAACCAGAGCTACTTGCAAATCTTGCAATAGAGTTGATAAATAAAAGTAGCAGACCAGTGGGGTACTACGCAGCAGGAGAAACGATTACTGGAGTCGTCCACGTCATTGTAGGCCCATCGCAGATATGCAAATGCACAGGTAATAAGGGATGTCCATAAATGATGTCATCAAAATATTGCAATTTTAAGGAACACTCCTGCCATGAGCTTAACCATTGCTTAAATGGCTATCTTTAACATGGGGTGTGTCCAGTATTCGGGTGGATCCATGGACCCGGCCAATGGGGTCATTAATGTACGACCCCTAAAGGAATCAAAAATTTAAAAAAAATACAAGCTAAATTCCCTTGTTTTAGGCATAGCGTTAACTGTTCGAGGGAAAGCGGTATTCACGCGTTTTGCTAACCTAAAGAAGGGTATACAAGTCCCGGTGCGAATGGAGGAAATATATTTGAACAACACACAATGGCTTCTTGAACTTGGAGCAGGCAAGTAGTAAAGCTTACTAGTTAGAAAGAACCCTAATCTTCATTTAATCTTAAAACTTATATTTGCCCTATTAATTTTCAATGTTTATTGTGTCTGGTTTGTTCCAGGTGGAAAAGAAATAAAGTTGCCTCCAGGGAATCATGACTACCCATTTGAATCCGTCCTCCCTCACGACCTCCCGTCCACTTTTGCCACGTCGTCCGGCAGCGTTGCTTATGAAATACAAATTGAAATGATCACAGTCTCGTTTACAAGTAGCCACAAAGCAAATATTTCATTGCAGGTGAATAGCGTCGTGGATTTAAACTTGGAGCCGTTTGTACAACTTGCGACGCATCCACTTAAAATGCAAAAAATCAAAAAGCTTTGCTGCTGTTGTTGCGAAAGTGGACCCTTGTGGTTTATATTGACATTTACACGGGGTGCGTACGTTTCGGGGGAAAATATTCAATTCACAGCGGAACTAAGCAACCTGAGCAAGTCGCGGGTGGAATGTGTCACTACGAGCCTCGTTCAGGTGAGTCATAATATAATTATAGTAGTTACTAATTAAATTTAATAAGTCGGTACAAGCGGAATTAGAAGGATCTATGAATACAAATTTAAGTGTACTACAGATTACGTTTATATCTGCTATGCTGAATTGTATTATGTTGTTGAAATCTTTATATTTTATTTTATGGAATTTTGCTAGAAAGTGGTTTATAGGGTCCCGCAGGGGGACGGTGATCAGTTTGACCTTAAAACTATTTGCTCCGTTGAAGGCCCTTCGCTTGAGCCGGGTAAACAAGAACTTTGGACAGTGAATAAATTTGAAATTCCATCAATAATTTCAACAAGCACAATTAAGTGTATTATGGAAGTTCAGTATCTCTTGAAGGTTACCTATCTTATTATGTTTCTCCAAAAAAATTGCAAATATAGAAATCTACGTTGTTATACAATTGCTAAAAATATTATGCTCAAAAGTTTATTTTGCGTCAACGCTTCCAATTAACGTGAGAATAGTAAGGATTTTTGGATTTTAGTTAACTTAAAAAAATGCATTTGTTGGCTGTCAAGAGCATCCAGAGTTATACGTGTGGAATATGAATATTTTACTAAGCCAATTTTGAAAATTGTGTTTTGTAGACTGAAATGCATTTGCCTAAGTTAGCATTGAATTTGAAAGATGAAATACCAATCCTGATTGGAACGATTCCACTTCGAAGCACTCGGGCTTGACATTTCTAAGGGAATCCTTCCACCTGCTTCCTCCGAATTTAGAACCTCACAATGCAATGGCAATGTAGTTGTGGAAGTTAAACAAAATTTTCCACGCAAAAAGTTTTTTGTTACGTTAATCATACAATTATGATTTTAATTTTTTGACGAATTTTGTAAAGACAAATTATTTTCAGTGACACCTTCAGCAATAAATTTATACATGCTGCTAATTTTTATGACGGTAAAGTTAAAGGATACATTTTAGTACTTTTAGTTCTTTAATATTGTCAGTATACTGTATAAGTTTATGAGGCTTTAGCATTTTAACTCAACTAGTAGTTAGTGGTCATTAGTATGGTATTTCTTACAAATCGTCTGTGAATAACCAAAATGACCCATATCCAATTTCAGCTAGAATCAAAATGAGCTATGCCATAAAAACAAAATGAGACACATGCGTCAAATGTTTATTAAGAGTTTTTGAAAAGTGTAAAATGTTCTATTTACATGTTTTTGAAAAGTGCAAAATTTTCTACTTACATGTTTTTTTGAAAGGTGCAAAATGTTCTATTTACGTGTTTTTGAAAGGTGCAATATGTTCTATTTACGTGTTTTTGAAAAGTGTAAAATGCTGTATTTACATATTTTTTAAAAGTGCAAAATATTCTATATAAATAGTTTCAAGACATGTCTCAATATTTTTGTAGATAGTGGGTATTGTTTTTAGCTACAAATGGATATGGGTCATTTTGGTTCTTCACAGAGACGAAATGCAAGTCTGCGTCAGGTAAGCCTTTTAAAGGGTAAAAAATCCTAAAGTTAGTACCACTACTTGGCCGGGCTCTGGCCCGGATAAAAAAAGAAGTTTATAAATTTTTTCATCCTAATAATTTTTTTTTATTTAATATAAATGAGCGAAATCTTTAGATAATTAAATCATATTAAGGCCAAGAATCGATTCTTTTATTCGAGCATTATCTATCTAAATTGTGGATTGCTCTTCTTCATTTTCATCTTCATATTCTTCCTCATAGTAATAATCGTACTCCCCAGGATCTTCCCCTGGATATTTCCCCGCACTATTACCGCCTTGAGGAGGTGTTTTGAGCTTCGTGCTCTGACTCATGAATGCCCCTTCTTTCATTCGTCGGATCAAAACCCGAAGTTTGACCACTCGGCTTTGCTGTGGCCCCGTTTTATTAGTAGTGGGTTTCCCAGAACTACTAGTGTCCTCAGCTTCAGGAGCAAAACCTTCTCTTATCTCTTGAATGGCTTTCTTAAACTCAAATTCATCAGATGGGTCCGTGCTATCACTGCTATTTGGACGGCTTTTAAGATAATTTACGAGCAAAACTCCTCTTGGGCCTAAGCCAGGTAAAATGGACACTCTCATGTAGACCCAAGCTAGTGCAGCGCCAACGTTTTTCTCAGCTGGAAGCATACATCAAAGATAATTAATTACATTTGCATTTTTAATACTAAGGGATAGTTCATAAATGACGTCATGGGTCAGGGTCAATGGATCTGCTTGGATACTGATGACATCCCATGTTAAAGAGTGCGCCATTTACGTAATGGTTAAGCTGATCGCAGGGGGGTCATAGGATTCTAAAAATGGGGATATTTTGATGACGTCATTTATGGATTTATGGATGATTTCTATCTTTTAAGCCATTTTATTTTAAATTTTTTATTATTACGAAACCATTATTGCTAAAATTTGAATAAACTTTTGGTGAATTGAAAGTATAGATAATCAATCCTTGGTTGACTTATTCCTTTTTCCAAAACACGAAACTTTGGCTATTTTAAAAATTGCTTTGGTTGAACGTTGACCTTTACCATGCGAACGTTTCTAGTTGAATAGCACACATAACGAAAATAATCTCATTTTTGAAAAAAATGAATTCATCCCATTTTGCAAAAAAGTCTTCTAGTCAATATAAAAAAAGCAATTTTAACAAATTCTTACATATTTGAGGATCAACTGCCACGAGTGCTTTGTAAAACTGTTTCATGTGAACGTCCATGTCACCGGGTGAGTCCTCCTCCCTTTGTTCATAGTCGTAAGATACACCTAGGTCGAGTAGGAGTCCACGAATGATTTCGTGCACGTACTTCAAACGATCCTCGTCGAACTGTTTGGAGAATTCTTCAAAGAAGCTTCCCTCAAAGCCCTCCTCCGTCTCGGAGAATAATTCATCATAATTGAGCAGGGTCCAGTCTGCATGGGCTTTGGTCTGCTTCGTCGTCACTCGTAAAAGGCTCTTAATTTCTTCTTCGGTTTTTTGTGAGTAGATTTGCTCCAGTAGTTGTCTAAAATCTCCTAGAGTGAGGTAACCAGCCTTTTGGCCCAACTCAGCGGATCGATTCTCCAGAACTGCGTGAAGTCTCGAGAGTTCAGCGCGAAGTAGGTGATAGCAGCCCTCGTCAATGGACCCCATGAGGACGCCCAGGAACTGAGTCAACTTGAGATTCATCGTGAGGCGTTTGCAGGCATCCACAATGTTGTAGGACCACTCCATGCGACGAGTCAGAACGGGGAACATATCTTCGAAATAACCCGCGACGTACTCCGGGAAGGACGCGATGAGAGGGACTTCCTCCACTGTTGACTCAAAACCATCTGTGGACGTGGGGAGAGCCGTCTCCTTCATCTTTATGATCTCTTCAAGTTGTTTCAGTCGGGACTTCCAGATATCTTGGATAATCACTTCCGTGTCCCGACGTGACATTCGCCGGTCTCTCACTCTCGTATCGTGTCGAAGACATCGAGGGATTCCAGGGTCATCCCCCAACGCCGTTAGGTACTCGGGAGGTGAAGCAGTTTTCTTCGAGTTGAGCTGCTCAATCACTTTGTTCGAAACATCCATGGAGGTCTTCCCATCGCACATGGATTTCCATTTCGGAACACCCCCGTCCACGTACTCTCCAAGTTTATCCCAGCTGGGCCGCGGCGTCATCTTCCCTCGGAGCTCCCCTGCCACTTTTTTCAGCTCGTCACGATCCGCTGTGAGCTTATCCACCTGATCCTTAATACCCTGGACTTGCGACTGCGTCTCCGCGTATTTTTCGATGAGCGCTTTATGGTCCAAGGCAAGTGTCTCCAGGTCTATCTTCATTTGCTGCGACTGATGACGCGGGATTTCGTCCTTGTGCTCCTCTTCTAAAGCATCCAGTCTGAAATGTATAATTATTTTGTGGAATAATGTGGAGAAATATTCAAATATAAATTTAATTTAATTTTTAAAAGCTAAATCACTTCTGCTTACTCAATGAAACGATTTGTTTTCAAAATTTCTTTATTCCTATCTATCTACATACTATATATATAGGATTTAGTAGCCTTCTGTGACTCTGAATAAAAAATATATAATTCCCACGAAGCTGACATTTCCGGTCTTTTTTGGGGTTTTGTGACAATTTTTGTTTTAAAATGCTTAAAATATTCCGGAATATTGTGAGTCTATAAATAAACCTTATTTTTACGGCTGCCATGCGAATACCTTTTGTTGGCCACTGTCAGGTCATGACGAGATATATCTAGTGCTTTCCGCAGTATTAAAGGATCATCCGGAGTGTAGTTAAAATCCTTATTTTGAGGTACGTCCGGCTTCACCTCTTCAACTGCTAACGACTCCCCCGTCTCTTCCGCTCTGGGCGGTAAACCCAGTTTTCGTCTAAATTCATTGATGTCTTTCATAAACATTTTATTCTGATCGTCCGAGTCTCTTCTCAATTCATGCTCGTCCCCCAGCGCATTTTCCAATCTATTTAATAAGAGCACAACATTAAAAATTTTTATACAATTGAGACTTTCGTTAACTTTTAAAACGATGGGAATTCCGATTCCATTATTATCCCCGTCAACATATCGCCAGTGAATATTCAAAATGACCCTGATTCATTTTTAGCTAAAAACAATATGCCCTATCTACACATGCAGAGAAATTAAAATATATCATGATCATGATGATCCTAAAGGCATATAAATAGAAAATTTTGCAATTTTCAAAAGAGTAAATAGTGCAGTTAGTTTTTTAAATTCATGTGAATGGAATATTTTTCCCTTTTCAAAAAAATGCATATGCATAGAAAATTTTATACTTTTCAAAAACAAGAAAATAAAATATTTTGCACTTTTCAAAAACATATAAATTACATTTTACGCATCTATCTCGTTCAGAGTTGTTTTTATTTAACTAATTTTAATTCTAGCTTAAACTGTATTTGGATGATTTTGATTCTTCACTCACGATCTATGCATCGTTTGAACTTACTAGTTAGAAACAATTATTGATTATTTGTATAGTGTACGTGTTTAGAATATCCGTCATGAGTCGGATGGCCGAGTCTTGTTTTTGAATATGAAGCATTAGCTGTTTACATTGACTCTCCATTAATTTGATGATTGCAATTCCTTCAAAGCCAACACTCTGTATTTTTTCGTGCAGCTCCGTCTTGGCCGTCATAATATTTTGGGAAGTCCAGGAAATCTCCAAAAGCTGACGCTCTCGTAATTTAAGAACCGAGTCATAGCTCCTTTTTATTTCTCTTAAGAGCGGTCGGAGGGCTTCACAGTGAAGAATGAGTGCACTGATAAAAACAATCATTATTGCATTATAGGCCACGTGGTTAAAGTTTGTCTCCATAATAATAATAATGTAATGCTTTATAGGTTTCTGGCATCTCAGTTAGCGCTTTTAGTGAAATTATTGAGCATCATAAGAAAATCTTGCCTCATAGCTCGTTTGTACACTTTAAGTCGGAGTATCATTTTCTCTTCACTCTCGTCCAACAATTCATCAGTCCGAATGATCTCAAAGGGTGCTTCCTCCGATCCTTGATCTCCGCCTTCCGCTTTGAAACTGTCTTGTCTCGCTTCGTCATACAGCCAGCTTGTTTCCACCACAGGCGGAACCAACCCGAGATGGAAAACTTGATTTTTTATGAGGATTTCTAATCGTTTGCAAAACTTGGAGTACAGTACCATTGCTGCGGGTCGATTCTGATTTGGTTAAATATAAATAAATATACTGCAAAATATATACTAAACAATAATGACATATTATGTGCCATGTAAATAATATTGTCCGTGGAGAGCTGGAATACATTTAATTATTTATAAATCGAAATTTGGAACTAAAAATAAATATCGTGCGTAAAGAATCAAAAACGGTCCAATTCCAATTTAAACTAGAATTAAAATGAGCTATGTCAAAAAAACACTGAATGAGATACTTATCGTTAGATGGGTAGAATTATCATTATGAATTTTTAAACAGTGCAAAATGCTCTATTTAAATGTTTTTGAAATGTGCAAAATGTTCCATTTACATGTTTTTGAAATGTGCAAAATGTTCCATTTACATGTTTTTGAAAAATGCAAAATGTCCTATTCACATGTTTTTCAAAAGTGTCAACCATTCTTGTGACATGTTTTTAAGATATTTTAATTTTGTTGTACATTTTGTTTTTAGCGAAAAAAGGATACGGGTCATTTTTGGATTCGTCACAGACGGAATGGCTATCGTACGAGTTTAAACGAGTAATCTTACATTGACGTATATTCAAATTTAACGATAAATATTACGAAGGATAAAAGAATTTGTTGGAATTACAAACCTACCATAGTTTTTGAATTGTCTGATGACAAGCTGTATTTTGACAATTTTGCATTAGGACCTTTCCCTCTGTCAAAACTGTCATTTATTTTGGTACTATTGCGATGTCGCTTTCCTTTCCCTTGAACCTCATCCCGGAAACCTTGTAGAAATATACTTTTAGCTGATTTCCCTCTTGTGCCAAAGCGGGCAGTGAGATGCCGCATGGTCTGGGCAGCAAAAGCTTCTTCTTGAATGAATTTTGACGTAAAGTGTGACTCTTGGCTCGCAGCATTGCCCTTCACAATGTCCTTTGCCTCGTTGAAAGAACTTGAGGATGAGAAGGAGGTGCGGGAGGACGTCATGTTGATTTCAATTTATTTGATTTTTTTTGCGAATTATTAATTTTCTTCTTCATGAAAGAATTATGATGAAAAATTTAATTACCATCAAGAACAACAAATGACAAAAGTCCGCATAACTCATAAATGGATGAGATGAGTCATTGTACAGACTTTGAACTTTGCATTTAATTTAAGGTTAATTAATTACATGAGTTGTATATGAGGATTTCCAAATCGGGTTTTTGTGTACAATCAGTCTGTCCTTGCCTTAAATAGGAGAAATTATACCTTGACTTTGACATTCAAGGGTCTATGGCCCATAGACTATGGGGCTGGAGCTGGATCATGGCGGCTGAATGTACCTGACAAGAAAAACAAGCCAGTACAAAAATCTCAAAAACGGGTCAAGGTCAAACGGAAACGGACAGCTCTAGATATCTAGATTCAAACACCACGGAATTTAAAAAAAAACACATAAATAACTTTAATACGAAAAGGCAAAATAATTTGGTACGCAAAAAGCGGAATTATTATGAAATTATGCTTCAGTTTGAACAGAACAGTTTGAATATATTATTTGAATTGAAAATAAAATGTAATTAGGTCGGACAAATAATAGTATGTATAATAGTCTACCTGCGTAATAGTGGGTATTGTATTATTAACAATACATTTAGATAAGTAACTTGGCTATATTATTATTTTCAAATTAGCATTATTAGCATTAGAAATTTAAATAATTCTAATTTAGTTCCTTGTTTTATTGTAAATTGAAATTCCAGTCTGCAGTCGACAGTACTTTTTTTTTCTACAGCACTACAGCAACCAAGGCAGACTTTAATGATTCAGCCAAAAGGGGCCATGGCCATGGCCATGGGGCCAAGGCGCTCAAGAAGATGGGTAGGGAAATAATTGAAAATTGAAAATAATTTGAATAATTTGGAGTTTAAATTTCGAGAAACAAAAAAGTTAAAAAATAAAAATAAATTTATAGCACGCAATTTTTTTGCTTGTGAAATTAGATGTAGCTGTTTGAAGTTTGAATGTAGACAAGTGGCAGCGTAGTGGACCCATAAACATAAATTTAGAGCTTTGGTAAATAATCTCTTTCTTAAATAAATACCTATAAATAAATCTTTGACTGATTTGACTCTGTGACTTTGCGTGGTTCAAGCCCAAAGAATACTATCTGCCCAATTGCACATACGGATATACTTAAGTAAGAGTTAAACCTGTAAACTAGGAAAAAGGTAACCGCTAACTTTGGAAAAACTACGAAAGACGTCATTCCAAATTTCAGAATTCAGATCCAGCAACTCAACTCATTTGCACCAGAATGGGGAAATGTAGCCTTCCCCCATTGGCCGGGGATATGCTGGACCAAACTTTGCTAAGATACCAGGGATTTATGCTAGAAACGCCGCTCACAACCTGGGGTTCTCGTACCCTTCGTGGAGGCATTCGTGCCTATAGTCCCTGTGTACTGGACAAGACCGATTGGTAATGATTTATTTCTTCAAATGCCTAATTTACACTATTTTATCCTAATAATAATAATGAATATCCATCTTTTATGAAGGGAAAATTTCTTCCAAGCTTATCCAGTGGACTATGATATTCGAAATGACAATTGCTTCGATCTACACAGATCCACGTACAATCGTCTTATGGACATTAACCATCCTGTTCCAGAAGCTACAACTTCTGTGAGATTTTCTTTTTATTATTATTCCATTTAGTTCTAAACTACTTTAGCTGTTGTGTTTTTTTTAATCGTGCTTCCTCCTTTTAATAGTGATAAGAAAAATATTTTTACTTTATACGTATTTTGATGCCTAAGATACTTTTAAATATCGCTTTTCAATTTGAATTTAATTAGGAAAGCTTACGCACTGGGTACTGTGGCCCGGATGCTAGCAGTCCTTCTCGACCAGGCCTCATTCGAAATATGGATAAAAGACCAGACCCAGCCTACAAACTTCATTTGAGTGACCGAACTGCCCTCCATTTTATGTTAGTTTGGGTTCGTATTTATTTTTATTTTTGCGCTTAACTCATCGCATGGACAAATTTGAGTGATTCTTGAGTTCCTCCTAATTCTTTACTTACATACTGTTAAAAACTTTCATTCTGAATAGGAGAGCAGATCCCTTGGAAGGGGTTCTTCCGTTTGGCAGGCCTGGTGACATGTGCAAAGCTAGAACAACCGCACACACGGATTACAAGTGGAGAGGGCTCTGCTGCGACGCAAGAATTTTTCGACATTTTTAATATCCCATTATCGAAATATCTACAGTTTACAAAAATTTTCTTTAAAAAAAACATGAAAAACGGTGACAGGATTGGTTTTTTCTGCATGATTTTTGACGTGTTGAGTGCCAAATCATTTTAGTATGAAAATCAAATTGTAGGTTCGACCAAAACATCACACAATGGAGAGAGATGCTCATCGCCGAGCAAAAACAGATATACATGGACGCAGCCAAATGAATCGAGTTATCAAATTTGATGTAAATTGTAATAGTTATTATGTCGATGTCCATCAATGTCCTATGTATTAGTTTGTATTTTGTACTCAAACGTGTACGTTCTACGGAAAATCGTGGTATATATACGTGTAATTTTATGTTCTGCAATTTTCATTAAATGGGTAATAGGTCCCTTGTATTTTTGAACCATTACACGCTTGAGTAAAAATAAGAATTTTATTAATATTAGTAGTAAAACAAAACTAGAGTTCTTATTAATTTGAACTCCATGTTTCTGTCTAGGATGACTATCCTGAAGAGTACTTTAATGTCCCACTAATGAAATTAAAGAAGGCTTACAAGTGGCCTATCAATACAATTACACGGGAACCGTTGGGTGGAAGCTTATCCTACTATAAGCATGATCCTTGCCGACCAAATCGAGAAGATATTTGGCCAGGTGTAAGTCAACATTTTATAAAATATTTATTTGTGGGATCAAGCTGAAATATATTTAAGTAGTTTACATGATCAATTCATAAGTAAAAACAAAAGTAATGAAGTAAGTAATAGTAGTAAAGTAATAACATAAATAAATTTGTACAAAATAATTAATATCTTTCATAGGGTGAAAAGAATTACTTAGAAGAATGTCCCATTAGAATCCCCAATGATCGCTGCTACATTCTGGCTCATCATCCTAAAGAAATTCCAAGAATTCGTGAGAGACACTTTCAAAATAAATCCTACTTAGATGGTCGCTACCCAGTTCGTAACTATGAATGTTGGGAAGAAGTTCCGAAGGATTGTTGTCAACGGCCAGATGACTTCCCATGTAATTGGTGTTTTAATAAGGTTCCAGGAGTTCCAGAGCAATCCCGAGGCAGAAAGAATAAAAAATCCTGCCCTTGCTAATTCTTCATCGCTATTCGTCCAATCACACTTTCATTTTCACTTTCAGCTTCTCCAGAACGTCCAGAGCTACGAATATTAGTATATAGTTATGTGTAATGCTTTCATCATGAATGCCTCAGTAGGTATACAGCCTACTTAAAAACTAAAATTATGAGAAATAATATAAAGGTATGAGAAATAAGATGTTAAGCGCATGTGAAATGGAAAAATAAAATTCTTTGAAATGATTTGATATGATAGCACAAGTTTTTTTTAGTATTTGTATCGTATATTATACAAACTTTAATTTTCACAATAAAACTAGTTATATAATTATACTTATATAATAATATATTTCATTTTCTTTCGTGATACGTCATCAATCTACGTATGAAATTATTTTTGGGTTTCAACATTACTTGATTACATTATTAAATTACTTAACAGCTTTCACGCAATTTACGGAGGGTGATATCTTGAAGAATGGAGATGAATAGAATGAAATCAATCAAGCGAGGTATTGATACCCTAACCTTTCCGTCACTTAATTAAATATAAATAACCAGTTAACCAGTACTATGCTTTTACGACAAAAATCACACAAACAAAAAAAAAGCCCAAAACATAGAATATCTTGTTTTATGTTTTGTATTATTATGATAATAATGAATTATTACTCAAAAATGTTACAGGGCACGTAACTGATTGTGTGAAACTATAAGCCATTCTGAACTTAATTGTCATTCATGGCGAATGGGCGCGATATTACACAATATAATATTATTCGCTAACAAGAACAGTACAATTTACTTTTTGGGAAAGAATCGTTTAGTAGGGTCACGGGCATGATCCAGTAAAAGTTGACAAGGTGTGAAGCAGATTCCATAGGCAGCCTCGTATTTCTTCATTTTGTCAACCAAATTTTGGGCTCCATACCTGTCAACGTAATGGAATGGACCTCCAGTGAAAGGTGGGAATCCCAAGCCGAAAACAGCTCCGACATCTCCTTCCAACTATGTTTTAAAATCAAAAGGAATCAGTAACACATTTCAATCTATTATCTATTATAAACCTAATAATACGGCTTTTGAATTTTACTATAATAAATAAAAAATAATGTTTGTTTTTCGCTAAGTTGGCAAACATATGTAAAACTTTCCCATTTGATTAGCAAAAAATAAAATTTCTTTAAGCATTTTTTTCCCCCTAAAACAGTTACTGAAGAACTGAATTAGGTCTACAAAATGCTAAATATAACAACACACTGTTTATTGAAAGTGTGGCCACTATGAGGTACTCTCTTGACTTACGGGATTAGCGAGGATTTGTTCTTCAAGGCAAAGCACGGCTTCATTAACAAACCGAGTAACCATTCGCATTAAAACATCTTCATCTTCTAATGGTAATTTAGCCTCAAGTTTGTGCTTGGTTAAGATAGACTCCGCATCTGGATTCACTGGACGATCCTTTGAACCAGCTTCATACATAAAGATACCCTTTCCTGATTTTCTTCCTAAAATGAAATACAAAAATAATAAATTATTTAAAAAAAATGAAATTAATGAAAATAAAAAGAGATGTCATACGCATATGAATACTGCAGTTGTGCTTGTATAATATAATAATATAAATAATTACTAAAATTTGTAAAATTTAGCGCAACAATCAAATTTATAATCTTATCTTACCTAAGTTACCAGCCTTAACCATGTCTTCTAATAAAACGGGGGATCCTCCAGCAAATCTTGGTCCCAAGGCAATTGCCAAATCTTTAGCAATATGTGAAGCGACATCAAGACCAACTTCATCACCAAGTGTGCAAGCTCCAACTGGGAAACCGAATGACGTAGTCAGTTGGTCCAGTTTCTTGGGGTCAACGCCTTCCTGTAATTATTGCAAAATAGTTGGTTATAACAACCTTTTACAGTATGAATCTCGACTATTATTTTCAGTCCAGATAGAAACTTCAGCGAAGTCTAGGGTTTATCCATAAATATACCTGAAGTAAACGAATAAGTTCTCCCATCATGGCTCCTAGAATGCGAGTAGTGTAAAATCCTGGACCATCTTTAACAATGATGACAACTTTTCCTTGTTTTAATCCCACCTGAAAATCAGAATCAGCTTATATAACATATACTCAGAACCTAAAAATCATAACCAAGAATTATGCACTGGGGACTTTTAAAGGTAACTTTGAAAGCCAAAACTTACCTGAACTGCAGCGGCAATAGTATCTTTGGAAGTTTCGGGAATTGTAATGATTTCTAGCAGTTGCATTTTGTCAACGGGTGAGAAGTAATGCATTCCAATAACTTTGTCGGGTCTTTTGCTTGCCTGGGCAACCTTAGCAATAGGCAATGCACTTGTGTTCGTTGCGAATACACAATGATCGGGAATATTGGCCTCAACTTCCTTAATAACCCTGTTATTATAGATTAGCTTCAATTCAATCATTGAACTTAAAAATCAGCATACACACAATAAGTGATATGGTTTGATTCTAAATCGCAATGATGTTTTACCTATGTTTTAGATTGAGGTCTTCAAATACTGCTTCTATGATCATGTCTGCCTTGTCGAAATTTTTGTAGTCTAGTTGAAAATGGATATTTGACATGATTTGTTCCTGTTCCGCACTACAATAAACGAAGGACAAACATATTATACCAATATCAATTTATCATACATTGCTTAATTACCGTGGCAATTAAAAATATTGCATCACAAAAATACATTGTTTAACAAAAATGATTTACAAATGAACGCTAAAATTTTATGACTGTAGCGTTGGTCTGAAATGTGCCTGACTCGCTTGGTAATCAGAAAATATTAAAAAAAGCCTGATCAACGTTAGCGGGAGAGGTAGTTTTTATCTTTACTTTTAGCATTATTTTCCCCCTCCTTAAGTTATAAGTAAACTAAAGTAGGTCTACAAAATGCTGAATAAGTCTCTGATCTGATTAAGAAGTCTAACTCTAGGTTACAGAGCAGCTTAATTGAGATTACCTACAACTTCAAGAAAATGGTTACCAAAGCATTATTAAATCATTAACACTTGCCCAGAAATTCGCTTCCTCTTTTTTGCAGTTTCAAATCCCTTATAAATTTGATCAAATCCACGAGCCAATCCTTTATCGGCAGCATCCTTTAAAATTACACTGAAACCTTTATCAGCTGATACTTGGACTATACCTGCTCCCATTAACCCAGCTCCAAGAACAGCCAAGTTCCTGGAATTAATAAAATATTGATTAATGAAATCATTTTCTAACATTTTTTTATATAAGCCTTAAGATTATTTTATTTCGATATTTTATGTAATTTGAAGCTTACTTGGGGGGTCTTTCAGGCTTTCCGAATCGATTCTTTTTACATTCAGTCTGTCCTTGAAAGAGGGAAATCAAACCTTGACTTTCAGGAGTCTGAACCAATTCTCCAAAAGCAGTGGCTTCAGCATCGTATCCGGCATTAGGACCTTTATCAAGCCCAGTTCGGACAACCTCTAATATTCTTAGGGGAGATGGGTATAAACCTTTGGACTGCTTCATGACTTGAGCTCTAGCTTTGGCAAATATCTTATCTTTTACGTAGTTAATTGTTAAAGCAAAAGCCATAAGTTTATCCATTGTTGACTTCTCTCTCTTAGGTTTCAAGGCACCGCTTGCTAAATCCGCAGCAATCTTGAGAGCAACCTCTTCTAAATATTCAGCAGTTCTGTGAGGCAACAAATAACAATTGTATAAAATATTCCCAAAGCAGGTTCGCTCAACAAACTAGTACATATTAATCACCGTCAAAAGTCAGGTAAGTTTAGTTGTAAACCTTTCTTCAGCGGATTTAGTTCCAGGTCCTAGAGGATTAACTAATTGATCAACCAAACCAACTTTCTTAGCTCGGTCAGCTTTAAGTGTTCTTCCTGTGAGCATCATGTCAAGGGACGTAGGTACACCGACTAATCTAGGTAACCTCTGAGTGCCACCAGCACCAGGAAGAAGGCCTAACATTACTTCGGGAACGCCTAAACCAGTTTTCTTGTCTTTTACGGCAACACGATAGTGACAAGCTAAAGCTACCTGTAAACATGTAAATGAACTATTATTAACATTTATTATGCTCGCAACATAAATCAATTCAATATTCCAATTTTATGGTAAGCACTTACTTCTAGCAATAATTAGTTAAAAATGATGTCTGTTTTTCGTTTTGACAGCATAATATATAGATACAAATGCCATTTTTGTGAACAAAAAAAAAATTTCTTTAAGCACTTTTTTCCCCCTAGGGCGGTTATTGAAAAACTGAATTAGGTCTACAAAGTGCTAAGGGACGAATGAAATAACTAAATTACAGCGATGCTCATTAATTTAATGAATTTCTTATAACATATCTCCCTGATTTATTCTTTAAGAAACATATATGACATAATATGTGTGATTGTGATACCTTATTACACGAGATGTATGGACATAAATTCAGATACTTACTTCAAGACCTCCACCCAAACATGATCCTTGAATGGCTGCTACTACAGGTTTCTTTGAATTCTCAAGATCTTGTAGTACTCTCTGACCATCTCTTGATTTCTGAATTCCTTCTTGGACAGTTCTGACTCTGTCAATAGAAAGCAAAATGTTGCATGGTGAGTAAATATGTAAAAACAGCGTACTAATAATATTTTTTACATAAATACTGCATAGCTAAGGATAATTAATAAATAGAAAATAGTAATAATTACGTCAAACTTAAACTTTATTACTTTTCCAACATGGTGATATCGGCACCGGCAATAAAACAACCTGGCTTTCCAGAAATAACGACCGCAGATGAAATACTTCCATCAGATTCGATTTTTTTAATAATTTCAATCATCTCTTCCATTACCTCATCGTTAAGAACATTTACCTAACAAAACGTAAAATCATGAAAAAATACCATGCGGAATTCGTAAATATAATTAATAGTTAAATAGTATCAATTGAAACCCATAAGCTGTCCGTAACTTACTTTTGAATTAGGTGAGTTAATTTTAACCAATCCAACATTGTTCTTAACTACCAGGTTAACATGCTTTCCATCCATGGCGGTAGTTCTGGAAAACAGTCGTGTCACTGAAAATTATGCAAAGGAAAAACATAACTTTACAGCAAGAGAAAAGCACAAGGCATACACAGGTTTGAACAGCATTCTGAGCAAAAATGTACCAAACTCATTTTACAGTCAGAAAATATGAGGAAGAAAAATCTGACTGAATTTGAACGAGAGAGGTAGAGTTTACTTTTAGCATTATTTTCCCCCTGCTCAAGTTATTATTAAACTGAAGTAGGTCTACAAAATGCTGGATTTCATATCAGAAAGAATTTACACCATTTAAATTATATACAATTGTACACACATTCACATTAATTGTAGATTATTTTATATAAAAACACTCGAAATCTCGTCATAACTCTCGATGATCATAAACATATTGATTCAAAGCTGCTTAAATACCAGCTATATTATAGTACCACATCGATGACATAAAATAGACTAAAGTACAGCCAACGATTTAATTTGATTTAAATTTGACATAGAGGGTGCGTAATTGTGACCGGTGTCCTAATTGTAACCACCAGCAGTATCTGATACAAGTCGATGAATAACAAGATTGCATTTTTGCTTGTGTAAAGCTCGGCTTTCCGTCTAGTGATTCTGAAACTTTGAGTTTCAACTTCAACAGTTTTCAACCAGTACGAATTTAATCCGCCGGCCAAAATTAGGACATCGGCTACAATTAGGCACCCTTACCCTGCATTGCTACATTAAGGAACTAAAAATGTATGTTTGAAATGTTTGAATTTAGCTGTATGTAAAAACTATAGCCACTCTTTTATGTTACATAAATAATTGACAACAAAACAGTTTAAATCAGCCAATTTATCCTCCTCCTAAGTTATGATAAAGTAACAACAGCAACAAACATTTTCTAAAAATAGTTGTATCAAAGAAACGTGTATACATACAGTCACCAAAATTCAAAAATTGGACAAGTTTTAAAAGTTGTATTATAATATTGCAAAAAATTTCGGCAAGCGGCATGATCAGGCACTAATAAAATGCAAAAGAATGCCTTTCTTTAAGAATTCGAATAAATAGATCAATGGAGCCTAAAATTTAGCTAGTAACTTAATATATGTGTAAAAAATTAAAATGTAGGTATACGAAAAGTATAAAAATTATCAATCCTAGTAAAGTATATTATACCAGTTATATGATATTAATTTTGGAAACAAAATGTACGTAAAACAGAGTAAATCTTATTTTTCACAAATAAAATAACTAGAGTTTAATAATCAGTTGGACGGAGTACCCTGTACCTTGAATAGTCTCTGGCATTTACTACTTAAGTACTCAAACATTTGGCAATATTATTATTGTATTACGTGATGTAATCATCAACGCAAAAGTTATACATATTTTTTTATTTATCACTATTCCCACTTTTCCTTCTTAATAAAATATTAAATCTTTCCTCAAATCTATAAAAACTAGGAAAAAGGAAGGCCATGATTAAATCAAAAAAACCTAACCGCTAGTTCCAAACTTTGTAAAAAAAACTATATAATTACTGCCTGCATACTACTACTAACTAATAACTAATCTTTGCGTCCAACCGCAACAATCGAACAATCAATCCGATCAGTTAACGATAGGCATACATTACACTCAGCATTGTTGATTGTCAACATACAGTTGTATGAGAGGCCCAAATTCATTCAAGTCACAAGTAAAGACCACATCTGACATTCAACAAGTTTTAGTTAAAAATAGAAAATCGAAAAAGGCTAAAAAACTACATTTGACATTACAAAATTTCACGTATTATTCTAAATCATACCGCACATATTATACCATGCCATCAATTGATATTTCATCATTATCACCACATATACTCGTTGTTTGCGGAAAAATATGTGTGCAGAATTGCAGATACACGACATCGACATAACATCCTAAAAATGTACAATAATTTCAAAGTCTAAAGTCAAAAGTTTTAATTTAAAGTTTGGCAAACTACTGACTACTGTTATTTCATAAATGACGTTTGAAGTTCATTGCAAATTAGACTTTGATACTAACATCAAGTTGCCAAACTCTTTTATACTCCAATTTAGAAGGACTGCCAACTACTGCAACACCTTTAATAGGAAAATAGCACATAAAATAGTAAAAGTAGTTGATACTACTGACTGAGGTTGGGATTGGGATTCTCAGATGATCGTGTGGTAATATCTACACTTTTAGTTCTCTGCACTATCAACTATAGCGTGTGCCGTGTGCTTCCTTCTGTTTTCTGTTACTAGACACGAGGATCAAAGTCCAAAGTTCCAAAGTACAAGAAGCTACACGGTTTGAAAGTTACCTTTTTTATCTTTCATATTTTTATTACTCTCAGGGTTTTTCTTGTTTTATTTAGCAGACTTTACATCATACATTGAACACGACTGAGCATACCTACACATATTAATAGCTTGTGAAGCAACTACAAGTATTTTATCATGTCATTTTATTTATTATGTAAACTTTTGAATTAGTAATTTAGTAAGTTCTGTCCGGCCTGCCTGTCATTCAGGCCTCTCCTATACTGACTGACTCCCTGTACATTCAAGTTGGATGCTGCAGAGGTGAACTGATAGTAATAATAATAATATATGTATAAACTTACGTGCCAACCGAGAACTCCGAGAGAGCCGGAAAGATTTCGAAATAACGTCGGTAATCATGATTCCGAATTTTTGAGACTGATGAAAGTAACAATAACTTTGAAGTTACAGTTCACCACTAATACCAATTTGAATTTTGAAAAGAAACCCACTGGATCGTCTCCTTCCCAACTTATTAATCTAATGACTCTATTATTAATTGGCAACTAAATTCAGATTTGAAGCTAATCTGAATTTGAAGTGTGTGGACGATATTTTAATAAAAATTAATATGAAAGTTGGGAATTAGTAGGGTCGGTAGTCGGTTGTCGGTGCGGCCCGGTTCGACTGGCTACGGCAACTGGCACTTGTCGCTATCGAAGCCCAAAGAATAGTTTGTATGTTGAAATTGAAATTAAGTACTTCAAAACTTCACACACTCTGTACACAAGAATGGTCCATAAATGATTTCACTTAAATTATCACTTTTTTAGGACCCACCCACACTTTAACATGAAGTAAACGGCTATCCTTTTTAGCATGGCGTGTCATCAACACCTGGCTAGATCCACTGGCCCTACCAACGACATCATTTACGGACAATTCCTACTCATAGAGTAGCTTTTTTAGTCAGTTGGAAATGGGATGTTGGGAAGATTATTTCATGAGATATTCTCAAAAGCTTCCATTCAAATTCCGATCTCAGAGGAGTAGTGGAAGTTCCAACTACAACAACTTTTTCTGCCGATCTGCCAACATCATCAGCACCTGCTGGTCACGATTAAACTTCAGCCATGTCACTACAAATCTAGATGGCGGCCAAACGTCCTCAGAATTTTACCAAAAGGCTTTAATAAAAAGAAAGAATTATTATTGCCATCTCTACTTTTAATTACATTTCATTTTAATTCATTTCACTTTCAACTTCAACAGTACCTACTTAAGTCGGATTGCATTAAAATTTCCTACTTAGTTTATGCGTCATTTTTCATAAGTTTATTTTAAATTGAAGTCTTACGTTTTTGGCCAGTTAAACTATTTAATTGTTTTTCCGAAAATTACAAATTCGGCTTACGCTGAACTTTGAACAGCAGATTTAATTTTGTTTGTGAAAAGCTACTTTCAGATTATTCAGAAAAGCATTGTGTCGTAAAATAATTTTGATTTTAACTTTATAATATTAGTTAAGTATACAGCAATTAAGGTAACTATAATATGTGCCACTGGAATTACCTTGAAATTTTGTTTTCATAATATATACCCTTTTAATTTAATCTTAAAAGTTTGAAATGCTTGTTGCAGCTGGCAGCTCTATTTTTACAGCTACAAATTATAATGCATGATTTATTATTCTTAATTATGTAAAAGTAATGCTTTTGGACTTTTCGCTTACAATTACTTGCACTTTACTATGTATACTAAATAATAGCATGTGGTATGTGGTCTATTTTTATGCTACGGGAAATCAAAATCATCCAAACAA
>JAQFZE010000784.1:0-22449 GCA_034695245.1 Dicyrtomina saundersi | reverse complement strand
TTTTAAACTATGGTCATTAGCGGTAGTAAGTGACTAAACAGTATTAAAATATATCAGGTATAGGTAAATATCTAGAATTACAATACATCATTCTGAATATATGTTAAATATTTACAAATTCCGTTGAACATTATATTATGTATGTATATGTAGGTACGTAGGTATGTTAAATGTTACTTAATTATTGGCCTTTTATACCTACTAAAATCAAAATGAAAATCCTCTTATATTTAAATTAGAAGTGAGCCGTCCATCATGCAAGGGCCTACCTACATGCTTTCCTCCAAGCTGTCGTACTTACCCCAAGTAGAGGTCATTTTTATACCAAGAAAAGCTTCATTCCTACCTATCTACATAATTTAGACCATAGTTTTATGTGCAAAAAGGTGTCCTTATGTACCTACCTACCTACCTAAGTAGTAGGCACCTACAAACAAAGGATCAATGAATATGTAATTTGCAATCATCTAAAAATACTGCTTACAGGTTTAGTTGTAAATTGTAAAGTTGATGACTTTTGGTGAGGCATGTTTTGTTTTCATATGCATATCATTTTTCCATTTTATATAAGTCAGATAATAAAATATTATTCTAAAAAAAGCACTAATCATAAGTAGTCAATTATACGGTGCAATGTTAATGTAGTATAGGTGGGTTGGTGTATAATATCAGTATAATTTGATTATAGTTGCACGTTAATGGTCACTGCAACTACAACTATGCCAGTGCAATATTCACTAGCCAATACATTTACATACACCGAAGGAACTAACTTCACTTTAATAATAATGTGACTAGCTACAGCTACTCATTTATTATACATATTTATGTGATATTTGCAGACTATCAGAGTCAACTCTGTATATTCAGGGTTGAACCTTGGCTTAAAAGTACCGTGACACAGTAATTATTATATCTGTATGAGTACAGCTCTGGGTCTTCGACTTTCCTTATAATCTTTCGGACTAAACCCTATGTTTCTTGTATGAGCCACACACGAATTAAAAATAAACTTAAAAGCACGATTCAAGTCTATGCATGTTGGTATTATAGAGGCAAAACATCTGTTGAGATTGATACTAATTTTAATGTTGAAATTTTAATTTCGGCTTCGAGAGCCGATGCGGTAAATTTTAGTATTTTAGTATTAAGCCGCTGTTACAAATTTTTGAAACAGCCCGCAATCACTCTATATATGGTACACAGCAAATCTTATGAAGTCTTACAATTCATATTATACATTAAAAAAATTAACTGCTGGATGGTAATGCTAATTTATTATCAATTTGAATAGACCCACGCATATATAGCTATAGCATGCATCAAAGTATCGACAATATTGCTTTCAATAATAAAGACACAGGAAGATACATATGCCTAGGTACATAATATACTGCACTCTATAGCGCAGGCTAGACTGGAATTTTTAACACGGATGCTCAAGCCAGAAAATAACATAATAACATGGAATTATATCTGTACCGCATCTTACCCACCACTGATCCTGAGCGCATTTATTAGCATTTATGGCGAGAGGAAATTTGCTATTCGCTTTAAAAATCGCGAATCTCCTCAACCTTACGAGTTAACAAGTTTGCTAAAAACTAAACACTTGCGATTGCCAAGTAGTATATTCAAGAGTCAAGACGCAGTAGAAAATGTGAGTGTACTATATACCACTTTTTCCATGGAGCTATGGAGTATATAGAACTCTATATTATTCATACATTCTTTTACATCCACACATTTATTAAAGTTTTAACTGTGTTGAAGCAAGCCTCTCTGTAGCATGTAACTATATAGGTACACTAGTTAGGGGAATGGAAAATTACGGACCCTGTGTGTGCAGAAATTCACGTAGATCAATAGGGGCTAAAATTATGTGTTTTGTTGGAGATTCCAGAATTCTGATACTTACAAAGATACTATAGGTAAAAAAAGGATAGAAAAACAACTACGTACTCTACGACCTACCCAGTTTTTTGCACTGTCTATTTGGTTCATTCAAAGCTGGTATTACTCTGTTGTTGCTATATGTCTATACTCTGCCTATATCAGTTCAGTGCCGGTATGCATAATACTGCTACATACATACAGAAAAATAAAACAAAAGAGGTTCATTTACGTAGTAGTAGTAGACGTACGTAGACCTGCGACTAGTACAACCTAGCCAGAGGAGCATTAAGAATGCCAAACCCCAACAGCTTCAGTAGTCCCACAGACCTACATAGAACGTGAGAATGAATTGACATATGAGGACGTCATCATAATATTTACATTATTAATATTTTACTGCGAAAATCAACTGTTCCAGTCGAGAGTATAATGCACAAGGTATGCTGGTACAGTGCCTATACTCAAGTAATATGTGGCATGCGGCTTCGATTGCAATTCATATTATATAGGGAAGAAATGAATACCTTGCCCCAGGTGTGCTTCGCAGTCTTAATGCTCGCGTCTATACCTTTTGCATCGTTTGCAAAATCGTTTGGGAGTCAACTTATAGCTACTTCTAAACCACCCTATATTATGCCATGGCATAACACCCATGCAAAATTTTACGTAAGTATGTCTGTGTGTATGTCTGTGGAAACTGTCATTATGATTAAGGTACGTCGTACTTTTATTGCGTGGGCTGGCTGGCTGTTCAATTGTTTGGCTTGGCCTTATGATGATGGTTCGCTTCGACTGCTGACATCTTATTGCATTAAGTATATAGGTTGTATAGGTTATATTTATATAATTTGTATGTGCCAACCTTATGATTCGTTCCTTCAATTTAGACTTGTCATCTTGCATATTCCTGGAGTCGATACTGCACTGTATAGACTGTTGATAGATATATTTAAAGGACAGTGCTTAATAATTCCAGTGGAAAATTTTCGCATATTGATTGCGCATGGAGGTATGATGTATGAGTTCCCAATAGTCTTGTTTAATTCAATTCAAATACGTCTCCTTTTTTTGCCATTTTTTTTTGCGAAGGATTTCTTCATGATATCGTAGAAAAGGTACGCCTACCTATACCGTACCTAGTCTTTGGGTTTCCAGAATACCTGTGCAGAGAGACAAGAAAGAAGTGATTAAATAATTGTGTTAAGTTTCCATAGTATAATGAATATTACGTTCAAACACAGGTATTGCAAGCCAATTAAAACCGATATGCCTACTACTACTGTGTGCTCCAGAAATCTGGAAAATGGAATCAAAACAATGCAAGGAGTAATAACAATTAAATGCTAAATTAAATGTTGTAGGTTCCCATCAGTGGAACTTCAAAAATCAGTCATTTAGTAATTTTACAAATTAATTTGCATTTTAAAGTAATCACTGTATAGAGTATATCACTGTATAAAGTATATATATTATGAGTTATCGATTTTACCACTACCAATTTCCTGTCCTTTTGGTTGACGAGACGACATAGCGTTTACTGATTAAAAGTCACTTTGCCTTGGAAACTTGTATATTTTATGCTCCATACATTTCGTAAGTGTAATGAGGAATAATTGGGAAGAATAATCTGATGCTATAATATGTCGTCATGCTTGCGATCGTGCCTTTCCGATCGTGATGATTTAAGTTGATCTATAATATGTAGTGTGTACAACTTACAAGGAAAGCCTGCCTGCGGTTGGAGGGTTATATGGTTTTGTTTAAATACCACAAACAACCGCTCGTGATTTCAACAGAAAGCTTTGTCCAGTTCCTGCTCCAGTTATATAGTATGTAGCAAGCACAAGCTGCAGGTTTGAGTTTGGTTCTTTTTGGGAAATAGACCTCATATATATAAATTATCAATTTTTAATTAATTGGTCGTCAGCGTTGTTATAATTTATATTTAAGTGTAATAATTTGAGACTTACATTAAAGTTGCATAGTTTGAATGGCACTAAGTACGTCTATACTAATATATAGTCGATTTTAAAGTTAATGAGGAAAATAGGTAGGTAATAGTTTATGAATGGAATACAATCATATAACTTAAAGTTTGTATGCATTATTATATTTTTGGAAATGTGGGAACTGACTAATTAATGAGGAAATTAAAGAATAGAATAGCTGAGGAATTTAATTTTAAATATTTTAATATTTGAGTGTTTTCTCAGAAACACATACAACTTTTTTCCAATTCGAAGTAATTACTAAAATTATTATCAATTTAAAAGTATTGGCTTGGGTATTGATATGAAATAAATGTTAGAGTGTAATACAATGGAATACATGTTGTATTATTTGTATTCCAAATTTTATTTTTTGAAGTTCCTTAATCCTACTATCCCAATAGTGAGGAAGGCGACGTTATTTAAAAAGTAAATTTAACGCTAAGTATGCACAATCGTAAGGAGGCCATGATAGTCCAAAGCACAGGAGAGTGCGGATCTTTTGTTAAATTTCATTTATGGATATTTTAAAATAATTTTAAGGCAATCTAAATGTGTGGCTGGTGGTTGGGATTGTAGGAAACAGAGAATTGCTCTGAATTTTTAAGTATCGATGAGACAGACTACAGACGTCTTCGATTAAAGTAGATTCTAATTGCATTTCGGGAGGGAGGGGGAAGTATATACAATTAAATAAGTAATAATGCCCCTTCTCTAACACTAATTTTTTCCTACTCTTAAAATATTTCCCCAAAATTTTGGTCAAAACTTCTTTTGAAAAATTTAAGTTTAATTCTTCTACTGCATCTTTCCCGTCATAAATGGAGCTCTGAAAAAGAAAAAATTAGAGCCAGACAAGGAAACGACTGATCAATAAAATAGTGCACTGTAATAAGAACGCTATTGCGGTAGGTACTATAAAACAGCACTACTACTGATGAATTTTTATATAGCCGGTTCAGGTTTCCAGTGGCTGCGAACGATTAATTTTCCAGGGGGTGACAAGCCTTTGCTATGCTAAGTATAGGTACGTAATAAAATTTGAATCAATTTATTAAAATTAAGAAGTGAAAATTCCAGGGGGGGGGGGGGGAATGAGACCCTGTCCGCGGCCCCTTCAGGTTTCTTACTTCTTACAGATGTCTTAATTTGACCAGTTGACTAATTTGTTGTGAAGAAATTGCCCTAATAACACGAAATGAAAAAATTTGAATGTTAACATCCCAAAAATAAATGAACTTACATATTATGTACTTAACGAATCTGACACCGTATAACAACCACACTAATTTTAAAGGCAATACTTATTTTAATGAACTGCAACTTACTCCACTCTGTGTATAGGGAAGTTTAGTATTAAGTATTCATTAATTAGAATGAACTCTGATTTTACATATTTGCTTGATCTGTACCCAGTATATTAGAATTAGCAGTACATTTTATTTTACTTAATGTACCTACGTTTTAATTTTATTGCACTTATATTGCATGCACACGTGCCTATGAGGCTGAACTCCCAAGCAAAAAGACAAAGATCAAGGCACTTAACTGACTATATAGTGAGTCTAAGTGAGTGAGGTTAGTACTATACCCAGGTACTTTACTTATACTCATATATATACTTTGCTATATCAATTTATTGGCCAGGCTCATGCTTGTATTTTCAACTTATTACATAATATCTAGCATATCACCGATTATCCTGAACTGATTAAAAAATACAAAACAATTTCCGATATTCGAAAATAAGACTATACACATACGGTAACGGTACTACGAGTATATACTGAAAATGTAACTACAACTTTAATAAGAATCCCTGCATCCCTATACTTCATACTAAATTAAATGATATACAGTATTATCATTTATTGTTTCTTGCTGACTTGATTTATATTTTGTGTACTCAATTGTCAAATTAAACATCGAACGAATTAAATCAATGAGCTCTCTCAAGTTTCTCACAAGGTGTCCGTCCCTTCATGCGTACGTATCCCGGACCAGGATAGGTCCAGCACAAGATCAGTATCATTATTTCACAGATCAATCTAATCTTGAACCCTCTAACTCTGTGACACCCACACTATAATTAGGGTAGAGTTGGGTAATTGTGATCGCTCAGTTTTTAACAGGGAAGCATAAGCGCTGATAATGGACGTATACCTAACATGGAAGAATTAACTCTATTCTTCGATGCAAGGAATTCGTTTTCTACCCGCCCTGTCAGAATTACCCACCTCTACCCCATATGCCCATATGTGCTGTACTATTAATAATTGCAATAATAAATGACAACGGAAAGTCAGTATCCAATATCCAGAATCCAGAGTGAGAGTATTCAAAAAAGGCACTGTTAATTCTGAAATGGTCACTTATCACAACTTATCACTAGTATTCAGCCTTGCATAACGTAAAATATGAAATTTCGATAAGTGTGATAATAACACATACAATGAGACGATAAAATAGGTACTTACCTACCTACATTATATTATGCCCTAGTGAAAATTATAGCAGTTTGGTTTTGGTGAGTCCGTCAGAGATGTTGCCTTGAGACTTGAGTTCGAAGTCGAAGTTTAGTTTTAGAAAGGATATGGAATATATGGA
The DNA here is from genome assembly GCA_034695245.1 of Dicyrtomina saundersi. NCBI lineage: Eukaryota > Metazoa > Arthropoda > Collembola > Symphypleona > Dicyrtomidae > Dicyrtomina > Dicyrtomina saundersi. The sequence goes on along the minus strand of JAQFZE010000784.1, from coordinate 15,958 downwards.
ATTAGAAAATCTTTCAAGATTTTGCACTGAGGAGATTGTGAGCCAGCGGCGGACGAGAGGAGCCAAAGAAAAAGGCAGAGATGAAAATGTTAAAGTAAAACGAAAACTAAATCTTAAACTAATAAGAAGGAAGAAGGCTGGGAAGAGCGACGACAGCGAGCGAGCCCCAGCATAGCCCAGCAGAGAGAACGAGAGACTTTTAGTAGAGCGACGCGACGTAGCGAAGAAGCCGTTTTCCTCTCGTCAGTCAGTTAGTAGTCAGCCAGACTGTTTTCTGTTTTCAGTGCTACGTCGCCTATTCTGTGTTCAGTTGTCGAGAAACCTTACGCGAGTGAGCAACTTGTTCTTTTCTCTCTCTCCATCTCTCACATCCACCACCGTCCGTCGGCTCAATTCACGTGGAGCCCCACGTGCTCAATACTTGTTAATAATATTATTATCATTATCTCATCTTCTCTCAAGAAATTCTTCATCTTCTACGTACTCCGTACTCTCTGTTTCTCCGAAATAAATGGTCAGCATTCCTTGAGTGAGTCCAGTGATAAGTTCAAGTCAGAAACCATTACTACGAACTTCAACTACAAAAAATTATCATAAGAAACTCTATTATTTTCAAGCTTGAAGCTGGAGTTTTGGAGTGAACTTTACCATATTAGTTGTGTCAGGTGGGAACGTAGTACGTCCACTTTGAAGGTTTTGACATTATTATTAGTATCTGATGAGATACTGGAGCGCATCGTTGATCTTTGATGAAAGAAAGAGAAAGCGAAGGTGTTCAGACAGAGCTCAACAGTTCCAGCAGTGGTGTGTGTGTGCGGTTGGGTCTCACCTATACGAATAGCTCTAGTTACTGACTGACTGATACTCGGAACGCAACTGGGAACTGGTAATATTAATAATCATATTAATATAATAGATTGTCGTCACGGTGTAATGTGTGCATTGAAACTTTGAAATCAAATGCTTCTATTTGTGTTCTAACTGCCGTCTGATTGTCAATTGTGAAGTAATTGAAGAAGATGTCGGTGCGTAGTAGTTACTGTAATAGTCAATAGTTGATTAGTCGTCGTCGTCGCGTAGGTTCTCATTCTCGTTCAGAACCTTCAAGTGTTTGCTGACAACTATAACTTACTTCGGCTTTGACTCTCGATCTCCACTAGGATCGACATCATTTTTGAATCTTACAATCAAACTATATAACATTACATGGTTTTTCAATATTACAACTGACTGGGAACTGGAGAGACTACTGGTGACTGGAGCTATATAGTTTTTGTTGTTCTACCCTCTACAGATTCTTCTTCATTGTGGTCTGTAAAGTTAAAACTTGTTGGAACTGACTGAAATTGATCAAGTTTGAAGTTGTATTGTAAGTTGTAAGTGATCGAGTAAAAGAGAGACTCCCTCGCAGTCATAGTACTTGTCGTTGTCTTCGTCTTCTCGTCTCGTCCGCCTTGCATCGTCTTCTCGTCGTCTTCTTTAGTGTACTCCAACTACTGTGTTGACTGTCGTCATACTGGTGATGATGATTGGTGATTCTTTTCCAAGTTAACTATATTTTACTGCGTAATTTCGATATCGATATCATCAACGTAAGACTTGAAATAGTAGTAATCTGGTCTCTAACATGTATCAAGTCACAAGTAGTAAATGAGTAAAAACATATAAGTCAGTCGTCGTACTTAGGTTGTGAGGCCAAGTCCAACTTGTAAAATAATCAAACCAGCAGCACTAATAACGCAAACGTTGAACGTTCTCTTTATATGGTTTCACTTTTACTGTGTATGTGTGACACATCAGCACTTTCAAAATTACCCTCAAATATTACCAATATCCAATATATCCAGTACCCGCCACCATCATACCGAACCATTAACTAATAAGAAGCAAGTTTAATTCAAACAACAATACAAGACAATAAATAAAGTAAAATAAAATACCTGCTATTATCGACACTGGCAGCCTGCTATTGAATATCGGTTCCAGATCCAGACACAAGTGCTACACTGCCAAAGCTAGTCAAGCTAAGGCAAAGGACCAGACTGACTACTCCGATCCTACATTTAAAATTTGATTTTAAAATTTCAATGTTCAATGCTGTATTTTTAAATTGATCTTAATCTTGAGGATTAACCGTCATTTCTCATTCGTCCATTGAGTCTACAAGAAAATCCTGTTCCCTTCAAGTAAGTTTGATGGTTAAATTACATCACACATCCATTATAACAATAAAAAATCAACAAGTATAAAAGCCCCCTATATATATACGCTGGCTGGAGGCATAAAACGTAGCACGTATTTAGTATAATTATCTGTACGTAGTAAAGGCGTGAATATATATTCAACATAATATCTTAAATCTATCTATGTAAATATATAGCAGATCAAGACCGATTAAAACTGACAACTTATATAAAACCTAATAACTAACTGAAAAGTCAACAGCATCAAATAAAAGCAAAAAAGAAACAAGATTACATATATTACAGACTACCGTTTGAAAATTCAAACAACGTCCTCCTCCTTCAGTCAACAATATTGAATAGCAAATTTTCAATTTTGATCAAAGAAATAACAAGTCAAGATTTAAAAGGATTGATTAATGATTGATTGTATTGCATCCGATATTGGATTCAATTTCAATTGGATTGGATATCCATTTCAAGACAATTGTGAGTTTCAAAATACATTGAACATTTTTGATTTATTTATTTTTTGTTAAACAAAATGACCATTCTTTAAATCTTGGATATTGAATGCTTTTTTTTTAATTTCAAATATTTTATTTTAACACATTCAAATTTATTTTTATTTTCCCATTACAATCTTTGTATTGTTAATTACACTGTATCATGTCTCTGTGCTGTACCCTTTAAATTGTCTAAAAATAATATGAGATCACTTTATCCGAGAAATTGCACATTGTACTGCACTAGTAATTTTTAAATGCACCTAAACCGTATACCTATAATATCAAATTATAGTTTTTGTCTGTATACCCTTGGCTACAATATAGTGTAGGTATGTGTATGTACTAATGGTGATAATCGGTGTCGGTTGTCGCTTCGGTGCTGGTTAACTGGGTACTAAGGACTAACTAGTCAGTAGTCAGATTGGCAGACTTATTAAAAAGTAAAGTACCTGGTCTAAATTTCCATAAAGAAGACTATAAATTTGACTGTGAGATGTTTCTGAGTCAAGTTAGTAGTACACAGTAATGACCGCTTCACACGTTGTATAATTTTTAAATTTCGAAACGAATTACGGAAGTTTACTTTCTATTGTATTTTTTTTGGTCGGTAGTGCAAGTGTGGAGTCCGTTATGCTCACTGGATATTAATTGCCCACTATGCTCATTGTTATAATATTTAATAACATTACACCTGCCCTATGTGTCTTGTGCTAGACTTATAAAATATTTTGATTTAGACTGTTGACAAAACAAAACCTACGTTTTATTAATTTTTCACACTGCTGTGTACTTTATGAATTACTCAAATATAATTTCTTCAACTTGATTGTCGCATTTATTGCTCCATTGTTTAGTGCTTGAAATTTTGTGTTTTATTTTCCCCCTGTATAATTGTGCCTGAAGAAGAGAAAAAACGAAAACTAGTAAAGGGTACACGTCAGTTTTCCTTCTTTCAGCAAGAGAAGACAGTTTTTGGCAAGTTTTACATTATTTCGCAATGATATTTTTTTGATTTTAATTTTTTTTAACGTTTTATTTCTTATATAAAAATTTTTTTTCATCATTATGATGGTAGTTTCGTAGGTTTTTAGATGTTTATTCTTTTTTCGTGTTCGTCGTTCATGTTTTTCAATGTTTCTGTTTCTGCTTTTTAGTATTTATGGAATATGATATTTGAAACCTTTCCTTTGATTATTTTAGTGAAGGATTTCCGTTATTGATGATAGTTATTGACTGACTATACACTATAGCTATATTTATGATGTATGCAGCCATTTAGTTTTAGTAAAAACTGCAGTTCTGGTTTTCATTGACAAAAATTGACAAGCTCCGACGTCCTCCTTTCTCACTGATTTCAATCTTTATTGCGTTGATCCTTTTTTTTTTAAGTATTTGAATTTTTGATATTTAGAACTACGTAACGAAACAAGTCAGGAGGTGAAACATTTTATAGTGGGATGTTAAAGTTGTATGGTACTTACCTGTACATACATGTTCAAAAAGAGAAGTGAACCGATTACTATCTATACATAATGTAGAATGAAGCTTGTTTTACTTTAATTTCGGTATTTTGGTTGCAGTCTAGAATAATTGTGTCTTTTCACTGAATGTATGTGCCCAAAGTGTATCCTCTAGTATTTTTTATCTGTTGGAAGCAATTGCCCATGTTTAGTAGTCGTAGTTATTTTATATGTGTATCTGCTTACAAGGTAATCTTAATCTTAGTTTTCGTAATTTATATATATATAGGTAGAATTATGTTCTATTGAGTCGTCACGTGCTCCCTTGTATTACTTTGCTTCTTATTTTTGTCCAGTCTTGACTTGTGTAAACTCGGCTCTTTATTCTAATTATAGTGTGTAGTTAGGGTTGTGTAACATTTTCTAATTGCGGAAAATATCCTTTTGTAGGTATAGTTTACATAGTTGCATGCATAGTTGATTTAACTAATTTTTGTTCCATATAGTATAGTATATACATAAGTTGAAATTTAAATTGTGTTGGCCTTATAATTGCACCTTATAATTTACAGTAATGGCCACAAGACCATTCCAAGCGGGTGTAGCGGCCGGTATTATAGGTTATGATCCAAATTTTGAGCCACATACACGTGCCCGGTCGAATACATGGCCATGTCCCAGACCGGAAATTATCAAGGAAGAAGCGGAAGAGGAGTCCCCCGTTGATATTCTTCTCAATTCCAATAGTCAACAGCAGCACAATGCTCTACAACTGAATCAACTCCAAGGTCCTGGACCCGGACCTGGTCCGGGCATACCAGGTCCAGGTCAGCAGCAACAACAACAACTGAATTCATCCTCTCTGGGTCAATCATCAATCCCCCCACCAATTCCAGAGTACTCTGCCACCACTACCACGTCCAATACGTCAAGTCCTGGACAGGCTGGGGTGGGGGTGAAAAAGTCAACTAGTTCACGGAGAAATGCATGGGGTAATATGTCATACGCAGATTTGATAACTCAAGCCATCGGTTCCAGTCCAGAGAAGCGATTGACGCTCAGTCAAATCTACGACTGGATGGTGGGCAATGTTCCTTACTTTAAAGATAAAGGAGACTCAAATTCTTCTGCCGGCTGGAAGGTAAGCAACAAAAAATTCAGTTGTATTATAATAGCATTAGCTTTTATTATATTGCAGTATTTTCTTAGAAGATATCATTTTCGTTTTAAATCATCATCAACTGAAAAATTCAAAATGTGAAAAATACTTCACACAGGTATGCATACATTTGTACATTATGTAGTCAAATATTGTTGACCGTCTGGGCAGTCAACTTGGCTGTATCACCTGAATCAAGATTCTAATTTCTCTTATCACGCATCCTTATCGTAATTCATAATATAAAATTTGACTTGAAACTTTGAATTCTAACTCTAGTAACATTCATCCAAACCAAAGTCAAAACCAACTTTAATGCATTCAGAACTTATACTGTGTCATATGTCTATATTTTATATTTTATTGGATCTATCCCAATAACTACATGTGCATCAAAACTTAAATTCAAAAGTTTGAGTCCCAATAGAATAGAATATTGCTCTCCTTTGACTTCCATATATAAAATAGTTTCAACGTTCCTTGACTTGGCTTGCCTTTTGGTCTTGGTCGTCTTCATGGTCTTATTTGAGCTGAGCCTTTTCTTTTAACCTTCTTGAGTCTCAGGTCTCACAGTGTCATACCATAAATCTATAGTTAACCATAGCTCTATATTTCTCAAGTTTTAAATTCGTCCAGAGCAGAGTCGTCGAGAGCATTGTCGGTATCGCTCTTGTAAACGTTCCTCTAAATCTCAATTCAGCCTCTCAACGGTTCGACGTCACTGTACTGAGCCGATAGAACTTAGAGATACACACATTATACACGATTTAGATATTCCATCTTCCAGACTATTCCATATTCCATACTCAATACAATTGTATTTATTCACTGTTTCACTCAAACTTGAGCCTTACGTCAGAGGAGAGAATACTGATGTTAAGAATACGACTCTAACAGAATATAATTGTACACAAGAAAAGTGAGCGGGTAGATTAGGATTACAAATACAAAATTCCAGCACAGCACTGAGCACACACACACATCACATCTCCATCCTCTCCATGACTTGAAATTCAAGTCTGGCTCAATCTGAAGTTGTAAAGTTTAAAGCACTCTTTGTGACCCTGTCCACTCTAGCTCTGTCTGAGTAACTCAAACGAATAATACTTTAAAATTAAGTAAGAGTTTAAATTATCATTACTGTAAGAACAGAATCAATTCCTCGATTATTGTACTCCACCGAACTTATCGACATCGTAATTTTGTCGTCGGCGTTGACATTTAGTGTCGGGTTTCAGTATCACTGTATTTCTCAGTGTGTATTTGGGTTTCAGTCTGATATATAGCCTACGTTTGAATTGGATTCAGATTTCCTGTGGGGTGCTCGGTAATAATGGTGTTACCTACCGTATTTTATTAATTTGCAATATTTGATTATATTATTAGAGATTTGTATTAGTAAGTGGTCGGACTATATCTGCTGTTGTATTCACTTTCGACGTAAGCATACATATATACTATATAACTTTAACAAGATGTGTGTTTTTCTTTTCTTCTGCCTTTTTGTGCCTATTGGTATCTAAGATTTGTGGGAGTACCATTATATTTTATATAATATTAACAGCTATCAACAGGCACAAGTTAGCCATCAAAAGTGTTGAATTTCAATGCATACCATTTTAATTTGCTCCATTAAGTATTGTAGGTTAACGTTTAGTTTTACAATTTGACGTGCGATTAGCCAAATTATAGCTATGTATATATAGCCTACTTGACAGCTTTATGAAATATTTAAAAAAGAAAGGATTTGTGCTCATATACTATTGAGTATATGCAATCATTAGCGAGATACGACTCCTTATATTTCTGATGACGCAGCAAAAATCATCAAAGTTCATTAAGAGTCCTATTATATTATTTTAAAAATCCAAATTGCTGATTTATTTAATTTTATCTTCCAGCTCTCGTTGCTCATTGGTTAGGGATTTATTTATGAAATACAGGGTCGTCAAAAAAAAATTCATGTCATGTCATAAATTGTATAATATACGCGGCGTGTGGTGGTCTTTATAGTGGTGTCAGTCAAAGTCGGTTTGCTCATATTAAACTATTCAGATGGCCATAATAAGGAGTAAATATATATTATTTTCTTGACTCCAGACAGACTGTTGACTGTGTGTAGGCTGTTCTGTTCATAAATTTATAAGGTGAGCTACATCAATGTAATTATTATATTCATCATCAAAATTCTTAAAGGATGCAGGTGTAGGTATATATTCCTATTACAAATATTTGTATCCAGAATTTACGGATTCGGGTGTCTGAACCAAAATTCTTGTATTTTTAGGAAATGGAATGCAAGAATTATTTTTACTTTATAATTTTATATTTAAGAAAAAGTATGAAAAAGAAAGGAAAAATACAAAAATGAAATGTGAAATAGCAGTATGTAAAAAATCCTCGAGACGCGAATTCATTGAAGTCATTTAAAAATTTATAATTGTCTAGTGTCTAGACACCAACAAGTGACGTCACTCCCGACCCGACACACACTTTACTGTATGGAACAGAACAGAGAGAGAGAGTATTAAAACTGTACTTCAGTTATATTCCTTCTTGACTATACGCTGTTTTCTGCGTCCGTACAAACGTAACAGGTCCTACCTATTCAATTTTGTTCAGCGAGCTTGTCTGAATCTGAATTTTTATTACTTGCTGTTAAATGTTAAATTGAAGTTAAGGGCCCTCATGTGTAGTAGATCTGTAGATGTCTATCTGACTGTAATTACGTGCCTCTACATATGGACACATCTTATATCTTTTTTTTTAAGTTTAAGGTAGTGGTAGTAGTAGCATTTGTCAGGCCAGTTCTTGTGATCAATCTTATAGTTATAGTTGATTCTGATATCTGAATTTTGTTCTACTAAAGGTACTTGAGTGCATAGTGCATGCATTTTACATGTCTACGTGTGTAGGCCTAGGTGCCTATATACAGCTACTACACGGGGCTTGTATTTCGTAATACCTATGAAGCTAACTAGTATTAAGCCTTCAACTTCAACGACTTCGGCTTTTTGCTCGGATTTTAAGGGTGTATAGTGTTATATAGTGTGTAGTAAAGCAACAGCAACAGAAAAGAATAAGTACACACACACACACAAAAGAAGAACTGCAACAAGTGAATGGACTCGTAAATTTTTTTTCGACTTTTCCAGTTGAAGTTGTAAAAAGTTGAACCAGGCAGGCTTTGACTCTGGGTTTTTTATGATTTCATTATGCTATGAGATGATATGTATAGGTCTTCATTGGTCTTCATGCACATCCCATATAAGCGGGCAGATAATAGCTTTTAACAATTTCATCAGTAGACTACCCGCCTATTTTATGGAAAGGTAACAGATTTTACACTTCGGCTTCGTTCTTTGCATTTGCGGTGGTATAGTTCCGTAGTTCCTGACGATTTCTATCGTGTGTGGGAGTTCTTTATGGTAAATATAACATGCATATAGATAGCTACATATAGAGAATTCATTGTAAATACTGATCCGTTGCCAATACCAATACGTATGTAAATACCAAATGTAACCTGCCTATCCGTGTAGGTAGCTATAGATATGCCCGTCTCCTTTGCTTTGTAATGAAATTGTGAATGTGATACGCATGGCCGAGGGCATGTCACGGTCACGTCATTTTATATCAGGAGACATACGTTACCGTATGAAACAGGGAATCTCTCTCCCCCCCCCCCACCCTTACCCTCCCAGCCTTCCATGAATAATACCTACCTACACATCGTTCTAAACACACTGCAACAATAATTCGGACCACGGAGAACAGACGCTGCTGCTACGCATATACCACACCTGAGAAGTGTAGATGCTCAAATGAAGTGCCATAAAATTGTAATATTAGTTTGTAATTTCTTATTCATTTCATTGACGGGCTGCAGACGAAAAAAATTTTACAACAAGCAAGCTCCAGAATATCAGACCAACTATTTTACAGAGCGTGTTCTTGTTCTTGTTCTCACTCTGCAAAGCCAGCCAGACATACATAGAATAGACAGACAGGCGCGTATGGAGTAGGAAGAACAGAATGCATTCATAAATATAAAATTGCGAGTCGCAAAAAGGACTATTATCTTCCACTATAAGTACCTATACCTTTCGTCTTTGAATCTTCTTGATGAAATACATGCAATCGTTAATCGCTTCATTCCGAGTCGCATACCATAGCGTACCGTGTCTACCAGTACCAGTCCCATTGTCATTGCCATTGCCATTCCATCCCGTTGCAATAAAATAAAAATTTAAAACTTAAGTACTCCAAGACGTTTTTAATTTTTTTTATGACAGAGTTTACAATCACAATTACAATTATTACTTTAAGTATGCCTATGTAGTACGTTTACATCCATAGTAATAATTATATTAGGTTTCACGGTTCACAATTTGACGAAGTATATCATTGTATAATATATATATATATGAATTTATAATTACAACTTGCACTATGCCAACTCATCTTTAATCGTTACTCTCATTTAAAGCCTTTTTTCCCCAAGAATTTTCTGATGGTTCAAAGTAGACTTACATATTGTTATTAATTTTTATGATTTGAGTGTGGTAACTATAAGTAGTTCGTACAGCCTGTCTGGGTCATGTTTATATATATGTCTGGCTCAGATTTGTACATATATAGATGCTCCTCACGCAGAAGCGTTATTGTAAAAGGTGTGCGAGCGTAAACTGTTAATGTTAACATTACATTGGTGGTTTGATTTTTGATAAAATAATATTTATATCATTGGATATATAGCTATACCTATGTAAACAATATTATAATATACGCTCCTATAGTTTTTCCGTTCCGTTCGTTGGATTACGGACGCACACACACACCACGTAAGTATTAAGTATAGACATGAAAAGTAAATGACAGTCTCAATCTATAGGTAAGCGATTTTATTGGAGCCTCTTTGTACACATAATTGTCTGTTTTATTTAAGACTGAATCTCTCTATATATATATTACAAAATATTATAAAAATGTAATTGTGTTGTTATTGTAAGAAGAGCAATTTATTTTATAAGGCTCCGGTAATGATAACCGGAAATATGTATGAAATACCAAAAAATTGTAATTTCCAAGTACTGATGATAGTTTGTAGTAGATAGGTGTATAGGTTGTAATTATTATGAATAGTTTTGATATTTAGGGATCAATGAATGACCGGACCGACAGCCAGGTCGCGGTCATTCCTTAAATTCTGTAGTTCGTTCCCTCTTCATGATTTCATATGTCTGGTTTTTTTTTGTAAGGGATTTTAATGATGAGTTTGCACAGTGATAGTACATCATCATCTTACAATTCTTATAAACTGCTCATAAAATCAGAGACAGACGAGAATTATTGACAGATCTAATGCATGGTGTGGATCTACGCACTTTCATTTATTTTGTTGGTAACATTTGAAGAATTAAAGAGGCTGCTGATCTGATATTTGATCTCTACACCAAGAGTCATTGCGAGTGGTAGGGCAGAGCTTAAATAAATTTGAATTTATAAAATAGTGTGTCTGGATTCTGGTGTTCTCGGATTGTATTACTGTATCTGTATTCCGGCTTGAAAAAAAAAAGGAAATAGTTAAAGGAATCATATTATATAGTATCTCGAAAAAATTTACATCTGCTTTTCTGTGCAGTACCAAACAATAGAAGATAAAGAGCTCTCCTACTTTAGAGGAAGGTATATCTAGGTAAATATCTGTATACATTCATGATTTGCTTTCGTATTTCGTATCGGTCTTTGACTATTTGACTACTGTGCAGTCAGTATTTAGTAGTTAGTTAGTAGTTGGTTGTAGTTGTCGTACTTCGTCTTTCTCTCACAGTTGAGTTGGTAGTGGAGAGGAGTAGTAGGAAGGAAGGAAGGATCGGAATCACGTGTTCATGGAATGAGAACATTTAACTAGATAGAAGTAGTCTGTACAAGTTTAGTGTGGAGGGATGAGAGTTGTATGAAGACGCACGTTCTCATCTCACAATTCCTTCTGTTTTCAAGCTGCCATGCAGGTAGGTACCTTACCTACCTACGTAGTATTTAATGTAGTAGCATAGCCTCGGTACCACTCTGGTGCTGGTTGGTCTTGGTGGGAGTAAAGTTTAATGTTTTACAATTGTGCGGGATTTTTTTTACATATATTGAAGTACGAACGACGAGTACCTACTCCTCCAGCATGAGGACCGACAGATCCACTATGAAACTGAAAAGAAACACACAGGAATGATGATCTATTTTTTTTTAATACTACTATCACTATTATGCCAATGCCAGGGCAAAGAGCAAGCGACTCTGAAAATCTCGTACTATTCACATTCTCACTTTAGTCCAAGTCCACAATCGCTATTATACAGTGGCTTACTACGCACACATTAGATAACTCACAATTAACCTGGAATGGAAGAAGTGTAAATGTACTTTTAAAAGCGCACATCATTCCCAATGTCAATCCTTTCTTGAGCACATTATTAAGTAGGGGTCATATATTTGCAATATATTTTATGCGTAATCCATGCATTATTTTAAACATTATTATGTAGTATGCACCTACCTACAACGCAACGTTATTCCAAGGTAGGTAGGTATGTAATATTAAAAATTAAAAATAATAGCATTCTTGCTTTTGATTCGATACTTTTATAATTTAGCCTGCGTGTGTATATTTTGAAATATCCAGTAGTGTATGATTTTGGTATAGGTGTCTATGTGAAAATGTGAGCCATCTACTGAAAATGTACCTGTCTATAAAGCATTGTAGTTACATGTCTGGAGTTTTTGCCTTTATTGTTTATTACGCAGAAGAGAATTTCAACATTATATAGGAGTTGAAGTTTATATTATATTCAAGGAAAGCTTGTATAAGCATTGGTTTTTTTTGTTGCTAGTTCGTAGTTTATATATTGTATATAGAAAGAAATGTTATTATTATTCCTGGACGATTTTTTGATGTATTTGGTACTATTTGGTGTCGTCGTAGTATTTTTTGTTGTTGTTTCTAGTGTCTTCTTGTAAATTCTCCTTGTACAAAGGATGAATGTTGGATTTGTACAAGTATCTTCTTATCTCATCCTTGTTATTGTCAATGTACCGCACCACCCTCCCTTCTTGTCTTTTTAGAATAACCGTGATGATGTGGATGAGTATATGTAGAGTTTACAGTTTATTTACCTCGCTGTGAATTCTACAGTGTTTGTAATTGGCTTCGTTTTGGTGCTTATATTTTAGGGTTTTTTTTTCTAATATAAAAGGCTCTACATTTGCTTTTGATGTAGTGTGAAATGGGGTGTAAAATCATTAATACATAGTTTCTGCTAAATGATGGGCTCCTGAATGACTCCTTAAAGAAATCAACGACAAAGGCTGATCTGATATATCAATATCATAAATTCATTTTATTTTACATTAAAGTTCATTCGTGGGTATGTGCTTAGCTGTCGTACAGTGTATAATATTTCTTCCTCTTATATTTCTTTGCAACTGTATATTATATACATATAGCTCCATGTATTTTTTAGAATGAATATTTTGATTGTATCCTATATAAGTTTCTACTCATAATATATATACACTAGTAGAGGAAGTGGGTAGAGGTATGTAGCTACTTTTACTTATGAGGCCCAGGGTATCGTCTTATTGTTAGTATACACACCTACCTAGTGTAGAATGTGCTGAAAGTCCACAATAATTTTGAATATTTTATGGGCACTTTTCCTTTGATTTTGCATCAAGTTTTAGTTTTACTTTTGTTGATCGAGATGAAGCCTTGCATTTTAAATTTTAATGGTGGTGGTACGAAGGAATGGTATTGCTCAGAGGGAATTCAAATGATAATTCCATATAGTTAATTTACGATGCTCTATATCATGTAGGTATACAGGTACTTGTATTTCTTATTATATGTGAAAGGTGCCTATATGCTTGAAGTTCACTATACAGTTTATACTGACTGGATTGGACTTGTCTTTCACACAGACATTATTATCATTAGGTAAGTAGGTAGTACAAGGAAGGTACCCCGTGCCCGACAGACAGTCAGTGCATTTTTGTGAGTTGCAAAGTAATAAATTGAATGCAATATAGGAAGGCGCTAATATGCTAATGCTAATCGTAACTTTTCTCCTCCTCACCTCAATCTTTCGCCTCTTTTTATTTCTTCCTTTTCTGCTGCCCAGTCCAATATAATGCAGGGCTCAACTTAACTTAATCTCGTCTCCTATATATGAATCCGCACACATTGCATCCCATCGACTTCTTCTCCTACATCTGACTCAAGCTGATTGAGGGATATTATACAGACTATGGGCTCATTTTTTTTTGTTTTTTCTTGGATGTATCTTGAGATAGGGAAATGTGTAATGTGACTCTGCGTTCCTTTGTGGGATTTAAGATTTTTAGCAGAGCAAAAGTATAACCAAAACCCAACTCAAAGCCAACACCACCAACCAACCAGTCCCAATCTAAATAGTAACATCAATATCCTCACTTGCTATTACATACGCATATCTTTTAGCTGGGAGAGAGATGGGACAGAGCATTGGATTTTCAATAAATTAGATAGGCTTTTTGAATCTTTTTTTTTCTTGGATAGCTTAAAGTTTAACATGAGGAAAACTATTTGAATTCGATGGTTACTTCCTAAGGGGTCACTCACAAAAGTTGTGGCATGGTTTATAGATTAGTTGACTTGATAAATGATTCAGTATAGTATATATGCATTATTTTTAGTTAAAATTTTTTTTTGAGTTCAAGGATTAATGGGATGGAAAGAGGGAGTATTTCAAACATTACATTACCATTAATGGCTTCTGTGTATAGGTTATTTTTATTGGATTGAGATCAAGGAAGCTAGGAGTTTTTTTTGTCAATTAATTTATGAATGATCCCTGGTCGGGCTAGTAGCATAGTGCAGTAGTAATTCGCTCGCAGTTCTCTGCTAAGCTAAAAGCTATAGGAGTTAGGTTTATTAGTTGGTCTTGGTCTTTGGATATTTTGCACTGCTGTTGCTGCTGTTATTAGTGTGGGGATGGAAAGAATCTGCAAGACCAATCTACCAGTGCATAGTGCAAATTTCATATGGCGGCTCACATACATACATATGTGTGTTAAGTATTATAGTGCTATTTTATTTTATATATATATTTTATGTATAGCATCTTTGTAGTATAGGTACTTCATGAAAATGAAGAATCTTAATGCTCAAAGTTGTGGATTTGGAATGGTTTATAGAATTTATTTTTTTTTTGCACATCTTTAGACGATTTCATTCTGCAAACAATGGTGTGTTGAGTGTTCATGGCATCAGTATCGGTATCGGTATTGGTGCGGTGTCTGTAAGGTCATAATTGTGTGTGTGTGAAATATCGTGTAAGTAAATGCTTAAGCCACAAAACTAAAAGACTAAAATCACTCCACAATATTATATATCTCTCTACGTACTACTGCGCCAACATTTTTGCGAGTAGAACAAAGAGAGGGAGAGAGAGAGAGAGAAGGCAGGAGCACATACACAGCGTAAGTTTCTAAGAAAGAAGTCAAGACAAGTCACCACATGATGTTTTAATGGGATTCTAGCACACGCTTCGGGACAGTATGTATCTATACAAATTGTATAAAGTACGAGGAAAAAGAAAAGATGTTAGATTTTTCTTGCATGGTACGCTACGTAAAATGCCGATGCTTCTCCTTCTACTTTACGTATTATGTGTTGATGTGTAGAGTGCGGATACATTCAATATAATTATATACAGTCTTGTGGTTGTCGCAAATGAAAAGTAGATAATGAACATTTTTATTTATTTTAGTGAAAAAATTGTGAATTTTGAAATAAAAAAAAAGACGGCAGAGTAAAAATACATATTATGTGAATAAGTGAGAAGACCTATTGCCTAGTATGTGAGCTATGTAAGTTGAGCTAAGTTTAGGTTTTACTTCAAAAGTGAAAACGATTCCTGTACTCATCATGAATCCCTTGTTACTTTTTTTGATACAGCAAAGTTCGAAGCTGCTAAATGTTTAAAAATTATTTTATATACAGTGTTATAAGAATTAATCTACAGCATTTTAGTATAATAATACTATTACTGCATATATATTACAATTACATTCCTCAGCCTCTCCCTCCCTCTATATTCTACATACTGGGACTGACAATGAGATTGAAAATATTTTAAGAACTGACTGACTGTGGAGACTTTTCCTACATATTCATTATTAGTGGAGTCAGCCAGCGTCAGTTGACAGGAGTCCTTTTGCCCTTCTTCTGTAATAATTGTAATAATTATTGTAATAATAATAAATGCTTAACAGAGATTTTTGATCCATTGCATTCCATTGCGCTCCATATATTTTGATTTGAATCTGAATCATCGACACATTAGATATTGGATTGGATTGCGTCGTAGCATTCTGCGGGTAGATTAGCAGCAGCATGCATGAGTGTACTAAAAAACTGTGAGGAAGATATAATGTGTGTATGTATACTAAACCTATCCAACTCACTAGGCCTATATGTAATAGTAATAACAATTATAATTACACATATTATTATTATTATGTGTAGCTATATTTTATTATTAAATGGCTCTTCTAAGGATAATAATGATAATGATAATATATTGGATATAACTCCTCTACTTACAATACTCA
>JAQFZE010000783.1:0-22472 GCA_034695245.1 Dicyrtomina saundersi | reverse complement strand
AATCCAGAGCACTGCTGGCTGGCCCTGACTTGGTAGCAAGGACATGCATTGCATCTCCAAGCCACCAAGGCAGGGTTGCAGAAGATGATATAATTTAATATTAGCATTTTTCTGTCCTGTATTATATTCTTTTAAATTGTTACCTGCATTCTCATCAAACATTGGGCACGCAAAGAGAAAATGTACTGAAGAATCCGTCAACCCATTTATGCATGCTTTGCACTGGTTTAAAATGTCTAGTTTAATTTTGTCTATATTAATTCCTAAGGTTACATTATTTCTTTTTGCTAATCAAAGTGGAGCCGTTATTTTAGTTTTGTTGATAGATACACGATTGTTGAGGTAGCTTGCTACTAGGATAGTTCCAGCATAAGAAATATAGTTTGGATTTTATCTTGAGAAAAAAGCTCGTTCGACATCTTGTTTATAGGAGATCTGCGGCGCTTTTTGTATAATATTGTCCAGTTCCGAATCAATCGTGTAACTAGTGATGTTAACCAATGGTTCATTATATCCAAGGACAGTTAGCTTTTGTTTATGTTGTGTTACGTTATTTTAAGTTTTTTTCTGGGCTGTAATTATCTAGATACATAAGCTTGTTGTATACAATGCGTAGAATTCTAGTTTCTTTCATTTTCAATATCTTGCTTAAGTACATCAGTGCTTGTCTTAGGACTGTAATTTCAAGTTGGCATCTTTCGGATTTGAACCGCACTAAATAGTTTCGAGTATTTCTAGAAAGAGAAAGAAGTAATTTAAAAAAACGTGTTTGGACAGGGTCAATTTGGTTCCCAATAATAAGTCCCCATACACCACTAGTATACAGAAGCGTGGCCATCAAAACCGATTCAAAAAGCTTGATTTTTGCGTTCCAGGAGTCTGATCTACTTATGCTCATTAAATCTTGCAGACAGTAATTTGATTGTAGAGCTTTATTAGTTTTTCTAAATTTTTGCTGCTTTAGTGAAAAAACCCGATGAGTTAAATTGTACTTCAAAATACGTGTTGTATTGTACTACTTTGATCTGTTCCTCTATTATTTAAAAATTAATTTTACTCTTATGTTTTAACTCTTCGCAAATATCAAAATTTTGGTCAGCCACGTTGACAGCTAGCTGGTGTTTATTGCAGTATTTTTCCAGAGTTTTTAGTTTGTGTTTCAAGTCTCGTTTTGAGTAAGCTAGTATTACAGTGTCGTCAGCGTACATAAGCATAAAAATTGTCACCTTATGGTTGATGTTTAGGCCTTATAGATTAGTTGCTGCAGAGTACTCGTCCATGTCTGCAATACAGAGCAAAAATAGAAGGGGTGATAGAAATTGCCCTTGCAGCACACTCTCTGTGACTTTTATTGGCTACGTGTGTCCATGTTTTGTTCGTACTTTAAAAACTGCGTTATCGTAAATGTTTCTTAGGATACGGATTATTTTTACACTCAGCTCGAGCTTGTGAAATTTGGTCCACAGCAGGCTATGACTAACTGAATCAAAGACCCGCTTGTAGTCCACAAAGAGGGCGTATAATTTTCTACTTGGGACCCTAATGTGGTTGTGGATAAGCCTGCCAGGAAAAAACTTGATCCATACAAGACCGGTTTTTTTGAAAACCCCTTGAGACTCCGGTAAAATAATATTAACTGTGGACTATTTTTGTAGTCGTACAAGCAGTAACTAAGTAAACAGCTTTAGAAGGCAACTCAGTAAGGATATTTCTTTTCAGTTAGCAGGATCACTTTGGTCTTTTTTTTAATAACGTCAATATTTTAATTTTGGACTAACTGCTTGAGCACTTTTCATTTGTCATTATTTTATTGAACACCTTCAGAATTTGTTGCCTTCAGCTAGTTGGTAGACCTTTTAATGACTTGATAGATATGCCATCCAGTCCTAGAGAATTATTTAGTTTACATTTTGTAGATTGATACGCTACTCTCTTTGAAGTAATGTACGCTGATATTCTCTCTCAATAGTGTAAAGTAAGTAAAGTGTCAGTTTACTGTAGACTTTTATGATGTATGAAATAAAAGTTTGAGGTTCAATGTGGAGAATAATTGTGCTAGATGTTGACAGACAGAATTATTGTGAACAAGTGTTAGTGTTTTATTCTGAGTGTGACATAATATATCATTTGCCAATATTCTGTGTATGATAGAATTTGGGGAGTAAAATTGCATTATATTATTAGGTGTGTCAGTGAAAGAAAAGTTGGGATTTAAATGTAGGGAAAATAAATCCATAATAGAATGTGTGTCATTCGTTTCTACTGCTTCAGTAGAAATCCGTGTAAATATAATTGAATTATATTTTTAGTGCTTCCTTCTTGCGTCAGAACATAATTGTCACAAGGAAAGAATGACATAAATGAAAAATGTAGAATTGTGTTTTACATTATACAGTGTAATGAATAGTGAGTGTAATAAAGTATTATTCGGCTGTAAAAATGCAGTATAAGTATATCGCCATGCGTTATAGGTATATCGCCGTTCATTTTGTAATCGCCTGAGCTAGCTCATACATTGTGATTTCTTTATCTGCATGTTTATCACGGACCCCGTATAGGTCTACGTTATGTAACTCTCTAGGCAGCAAATTGCTGTTGTAGAAGCTCTCCTGTTGCTCAACACTAATGTAAGTACAGTTATTAATAAGTCTGTCTTTGAAAAGATTAACTGTGCTTCCAAATTGACTACTATTCTTAATGTTGGCTAGTTGATCCTTAATTTTCGCATAATGATCTGATTTAGCAGTTTTACAGACCTCCTTAAATTTTCTCTTGGCGTCTTCAAATTTTACTTGCAATTTAAACCTAAAATTTGGTTTCTTACACTGTAGTCTGCTAAGTTGCATGTTACGTTTATCATCCTTACATGATTGGTTAAACCATGGCTTATTTCTAACACTAAACTTTGGTATTTGATATGATACATACATTAAACTATTCGCTACGTTAAAAATTTGATTAAAAATAAAAGTGTTTATTTTAGTTTTATTAGACGTTTAGCTCATGAACATGGGCTCTTTTAGCCGTGACACTTGCGTTTCAACGGACTTAGCTTTGTCTAGTGTTATTGTGTAATGCATTTAATATTAAGGAAATTGATGAGGATGAGTCTGTAAAATCAAAGCTTGCCGATGCTGTGCGTGAGAAAACTTTTGGCTTAAGTACTTGGACTTCTTGAGCCGTGACACTTATGTCTCAACGGAATAAGCTTTGTCCAGTGTTAATGTGCAATGCATATAAATTTTAGAAAATTGGGCTAGAGAAATCTGTAAAATTGGAGCTTGGAAAGGTTTTCGTGTAGAAACGTATAGCTCAAAAACTCGATACTTCTGAGCCGTAACACCGGTCTCAACAAACTCAGCCTTTACCAGTACTAGTGTGTGATGCATAAAATTTTAGGGAAATTGTGTAGAGGAAGTCTGTGAAATCAAAGCTTGCATATGCTGTGCGTTTCGAGACGTATAGCTTAAGTACTCGCGCCCCTTGATCCGTGTTACTAAAATCGCAACGGAATTAGCTTTGTCTTGTTTTATTGTGTGATGCATTTAATTTTAGAGAAATTGCCTAATATAGGTCAGTGAAATCTGAGCTTGTCGCTAATGTGCGTGCAGAAACGTATAGCTGAAGTACTTAGGCTTCTAAAAATGTAACACTTTAATTTTAACTGAATTTGCTTTGTCTAGTGTTAGTGTGTGTTGCATATAGTTTTGATAAAATTGTGTTAATAAAGTATGTTAAATCAGAGCTTGCCTTTGCTGTGAGTGTGGCAATGTATTTCTTAAGTTCTCAGGCTCCTTGAGCCTTGAAACTAAGGTCTTAACGGAATTAGCTTTGTCAAGTGTTAATGTGTGATGCATTTTATTTTTAAGAAATTGTGTAACTGAAGTTTGTAAAATCAAAGCATGCCTTTACTGTGCAAGTGAAAACGTTTAGCTTTAGTACTCCGGCCACTTAAGCCGTGACACTTAGGTCTTAACGAAATTACCTTCAACAAGTGTTAGTGTGTTGTGCCTACAATTGTAGAGAAATTGTGTAGACGGAGTCTGTAAAATCGGAACCTTTCTATGCTATGCTTGTAGAGACGTATAGTTCAAGTACTTGCGCCCCTTGAGCCGTGATACTTAGGTCTCCACGGAATTAGCTTTTTCTAGTGTTAGTGTGTGATGCAAACAATGTTAGACAAATTGTGTAAAGGAAGTCTGTAAAATCGAAGCTTGCTTACGCTGTGCGTGTGGAGACGTTTAGCTTTAAAACTTCTGCCCTTAAAGCCTTGACACTTAGTTTTCAACCAAATTAGCTTTGTCCAGTGGTAATGTGTGATGCATTAATTTTAAGAAAATTGTGTAAAAGGAGTCTGTAAAATCGAAGCTTGCCTATTCTGTGCGTAAGAAAACGTTTACCTTAAGTACTGAGACTTTTTGAGGCCGTGGCACCTAGGTCTCAACGGATTTAGCCTTGTCTAGTGTTAGTGTGTAATGCATATAATTTTTGTAAAATTGGGCAGCAGGAATTTGTGAATTTAGAGCTTGCCTATCCTGTGCGCGTACACACAAATAGCCAAAGTACTCAGGCCTCTTTAGCTGTGACACTTATGTCTCAACAAAATAAGCTTCAACAAGTACTAGTGTGTGATGCATCATATTTTGTATGAATTGTGTAGAGGGAGTCCGTAAAATTAGAACTTGCTTATGCTGTGCATGTAAAGACGTATAGTTTAAGTACTTGCGCACATTTGGCCATCACACTTTGGTCTCAACAAAATTCGCTTCGTCAAGTGTTAGTGTGTGATGCATACAGTTTTAAGGAAATTGTGTAGATAAAGAATGTTATATCAGAGCTTGCCTATGCTGTGCGGGTGGGAACGTTTAGCTTAAGTTCTGCAGCCTCATGAATGGTGACACTTAGGTCACAACAGAGTTAGCTATATCATGTTTTAGTGTCTGATGCAAATAATTGTAGAGAAATTGTGTAAGAGGAGTCTCTAAAGTCTTTGCCTGCCTATGCTCTGCTTGTAGTGACTTTTTGGTTAAGTACTTGGGCTCCTTGAGCCGTGACACTGAGTTCTTAAAAGAATTAGCTTTTTCAGGTGTTAGTATGTGATGCATACAATTTTCGGAAAATTGTGTAAGAAGTGTCTCTGTCATTAAAGCTTGCCAATGCTGTGCGTGTAAAAATGTTTAGCTTATGTACTTAGGCCCCTTGAGCTATGACACTAGGTTGGAACAGAATTAGTTGTGTCCAGCATTATTTTGTGTTGCATACAATTGTGAAAAAATTGTGTAAGTGGAGTCTGTGAAATCAAAGCTTACTCATGCTTTGCTTCGTCTAGTGTAAGTGTGTGATGCATATAACTTAACAGAAGTTGTGTACGAGAAGTGTGTAAAATCAGAGCTTACTCATGCTGTGCGTGTAAAGACGTATAGCTTTAGTACTCGGGCCTCTTAAACTGTGACAGTTATGTCTCCAAAGAATTAGATTTGTCTAGTGGTTATGTGTAATGCATTTAATTTTAGGGAAATTGTGTAACTAGTGTCTGTAAAATTGAAGCTTGTCTATGCTGTATGGGTAGAAACGTTTGGCTTGAGTACTCAAGCCCCTCGAGCCGTGACACTTAGGTCTCTACAGAATTAGCTTTGTCCAGTGTCAGTGTGTGATGCATATAATTAAAAAAACGTTTGCGTAAGAAGAGTTTATAAAATCAGAGCTTGTCAATGCTGTGCGTGTTGAGACGTATAGCTGAAATACTCGAGCCCCTAAAGCCGTTACACTAAGGTCTCAACGAAATTAGCTTTTTTGGAAGTTAGTGTGCGATGCTTATACTTTTTTGAAAATTGTGTAACAGGAATCTGTGAAATCTGGGCTTGCCTATGCTGTGCGTGTAAAGAAAAGTAGCTCAAGTATTGAGGCCTCTTGAGCTGTGAAAATTAGGTCTCAAAGATATTAGCTCTGACAAGTTTAAGTGTGTGATGCATACAGTTATAGGGAAATTGTGTGAAATCACAACTTGCCTATGTTGTTTTTGTCGAGACGTTTAGCTTAAGCACTATTACTCATTGAGCCTTGACACTTTAGTCTCAACTAAATGAGCTGTAACTAGTATTAGTTTGTGACGCGAATATTTTTTAGAAGATGGTGTAAGGAAAGTCATTGAAATCAAAGCTTGCCTATTCCATGCATGTGATGACGTATGGCTCAAGTACTTGGGCCCCTTGAGCCGTGACCCTTAGGTCTTAACAGGATAGGCTTTGTCTAGTGTTATTTTGTAATGCATACACTTGTAAAAGAATTAAAAAAATTGTGTAAAAAATGTCTGTGAAATCAAAATAGGCTCATGCGTTGCGTGTAAAAACGTTTAGCGTAAGTAATTCGGCCCCTTGAGCCGTTACACTTTGGTTTCAACGGAATCAGCTTCGTCAAGTGTGTTTGTGTAATTCATATAATTAAAAAAACATGTGTGTACAAAGAGTTAGTGAAATCAGAGCTTTCTAATGGTGTGCGTGTGAAAACGTTTAAGTTCAGTACCCAGGCCCTGTTAGCTGTGACGCTTAGGTCCTAACGAAATTAGCTGCGGTTTGTGTAAGTGTGTGATGCGAATGATTTAGATCACAATCAATAAGAAGAGTCATTGAAATCAGAGCTTGCCAATGCTGTGTGAGTAAAGACGTAGAGCTTACATACTCAGGCGTCCAGAGCCGTGACACTCAAGTCTAAAAAAAGTTAGCTTTGTCAAGTGTTAGTGTGTGATGAATCAAGTTATACTGAAATTGGGTAAAAGGAGTGTGTAAAATCAAACCTTGCCTATGCTGTGCGTGTAAGGAAAAATAGCTCAAGTACTCGTCCCTTTTGAGCCGTGAGACTTAGGTTTTACTGAAATCAGCTTTGACAAGTGTAAGTGTGTGAGTGTGATGCATACCATTTTAGGGAAATTGTAAAATAAACATAAATAAAATAATTATATGCTGTAATATTTAATTATATGCTCCACACACTAAAACTAAACAATGCTAATTCCGTTAAGACTCAATTTCCACGGCTAAATGGCCTAAGTACTTGAGCCTAACTAACGTCATTACACGCGCAGCATATGCAAGCATCGATTTCAATGAATGTTGTAACTAAAAATGTTTTTTATATTATGTGCTATACACACTTACACTAACTAAAGCTAATTTCGTTGAGAACTAAGTGTTACACTTTAACGGACATGAGTACTTAAGCTAAAAGTTTCCACACGCACAGCATAGGCAAGCTCAGATTTCACAGAATCCAGTTACACAATTTCTAAAAAATCAAATGCATGCCACATTAACACTAGACAGAGCTAAATCTTTTAGACCTATATGTCACGGCTCAAGTAGCCCGGGTTCTTAAGCTATACGTCTTTACACGCTCAGCTTAGGCTTTGCTGATTTTACAGACCCCTCTTACACAATTTCTCAAAAATTGTTTGCATCACACACTAACAATAGACTAAGCTTAATTTTTTAAGATCACAGCTCGAAATGCTTAGTACTTAAGCTTTATGTCTCCACACGCACAGCATAGACAAGCTTCGATTTCAAAGATTTTGCTTACACAATTTACGGTATGCAACGGTATTCATCACATACTAACACCAAACAAAGCAAATTCTTTTGAGACCTTATTGTCACACCTTGAGTGGCATACGTACTTGATCAAAACGTCTCTACACGCACATGATAGGCAAGCTCTGATTTCACTGATTTCCTTTACACACATTTAAAAAATTGTGTTGCATCACACACTTAACTTTGAAAAAGCTAATTCTGTTAAGACCTAAGCGTCACGGATCAAAGGGCCTGAGTTCCTAAGCTTTAAGTCTTCACGTGCGAGGTGTTGCTGAGCAGATCCAGTTTGGAAATAATTAGATTGGAAATATAAATATTTATGTCATGATTTAAAGTTAGTGTTGTAGTGCCATCTGCAACAGCCTATATGTATTGTATTTATGACGATTTATGAATTTGTATGCTTTCTTAAGTACCTACCTACTTAATGGCTATTTATGTGTGGTGTATGGTACGTTATTTTTGTATGTATTAGAATTCCATATGATTATATGGAAACGTTCGAGTGTAATTTAAGTCGTAGAAGAGTTTTGCCATTATTTAGGATAAGAACGTAGTTTGTACGGAAGCAATACGTATTTTGGCGTCTGGTGTTCTGTGTTTTGAGGAGTAAGAATTTTGTCTTTGTCAAAATCAGTTGCGAGTCAAAAAGCGAAAGAGCCATAATCAAGTATTGACTACTCCCGATATATGGATTAAATTAATTGCTAAAAAGTTACCTAAATTAGTCTAATTGACCTGCTGTGGTCGTATTATTTGGTGTCAAGTTAAAAGAAAGAAAGGAGTAAATAGAGTGAGCATTAGGTATTAAAATTATTCTATTTTTGTGTGTTTTCGCAACTCCCCTGGTTGTCAGCCGTAATCATTCATTGTGCATCGCACTTGTCAGTGGTTTTTCATACGATTTAGTCTTGTGATTTAGTGCTGGACTCCTTCCTTAATCACAATCGTCGAACATTTACGATATTGTCTATTTACACGGCAATACAAGGCATAGGCAATCTATAATTCTACAGACTCTTCTAACACAATTTCATAAAAATTATATGCGTTACATACTAAAACCAGTTAAATTTAATTCTTTTGAGACCTCAGTTTCACGGCTCAAAATAATATCGTACTTAACCTATACGTTTTCACACGCACAGCATAGGCAAGTTCTGATTTCACACACTCTCTTTTCACAATTTTCCTAAAATGGTATGCATCACACACACTTATCAAAGCTGATTTCAGTAAAACCTAAGTCTCACGGCTCAAAGGGGCCGAGTACTTGAGCTATTTGTCTTTACACGCACAGCATAGGCAAGGTTTGATTTTACACACTCCTTTTACACAATTTTAGTATAACTTGATTCATCACACACTAACACTTGTCAAGGCTAACTTTTTTGAGACTTGAGTGTCACGGCTCTGGACGCCTGAGTATTAAAGCTATACGTCTTTACTCACACAGCATTGGCAAGCTCTGATTTCAATGACTCTTCTTATCGATTGTAATCTAAATCATTCGCATCACACACTTACACAAAACGCAGCTAATTTCGTTAGGACCTAAGCGTCACAGCTAACAGGGCCTGGGTACTGAACTTAAACGTTTTCATACGCACAGCAATAGCAAGCTGATTTTACTTATTCTCTTTACGAAAAATAATTTTTTAATTATATGCTCGACAAACTGACACTAGACAATGCTAATTTCGTTAGGACCTATGTGTCACGGCTCGAAGGGCCTGAGTTTTTAAGCTGTACGTGTTTACTCAGACAGAGTATGCAATCTCTGATTTTACCATTTTTCCTTACATAATTTTCTAAAAATTATATGCGTCACAAACGTATACTAGACAAAACTCATTTCTTTGAGACCTAAGTGTCATGGCTTTAGTGGCTCGATTATTTAAGCCATACGTCTATACGGTTTTACTCGCCAAGAATATGCAATTTCTAATTTCTCTGATTCTTGTCGCACAATTTTCTACAAATTATAAGCGTCACACACTAAAACTAAAAAAAAGTAATTCCGTATAGACCTAAGTGTCATTGATTTAAAGGCACGTGTACTTGAGCTTTCCGATTCCACACGCACAGCATAGGAAAGTTCCAATTTTACAGACTCTCTCTTCACGAATTCTTTAAAATTGTATGCATCACACACTTAAACTTGTCGAAGCTAATTTTTAGGAAACTCAGTGTCACAGCTTAAGAGGCAAGAGTACTTGAGCTATTTTTCTGTACACAAACAGCATAGGCAAGCTTTGATTTCACATATTTTGATCACAAAATTTCCAAAAAATCATATGCATCGCACACTAACATAAGACAAAGCTAATTCCGTTGAGACTTAAGCGTCACGGCTAAAACGGTCTGGGTACTTAAGCTATACGTTTCCGCACGCACAGCATAGGCAAACTTTGATTTCACTGATAATGTTAACAAAAATTGTTTTTTTGATATAATGCTCTACACACTAACACTAGACAATGCTAATTCCGTTAAAACCCAAGTTTAACAACTAAAAGGCCCGAGTACTTGATCTCTACGTCATTACTCGCACAGCATAGGCACGTTCTGATTTGACAGATTTTTTTTACAAACTTTTTCAAAATTAATATGCATCGCACACCAACACCAGACAAAGGTAATTCCGTCGAGACCTAAGCGTAACGGCTAA
The DNA here is from genome assembly GCA_034695245.1 of Dicyrtomina saundersi. NCBI lineage: Eukaryota > Metazoa > Arthropoda > Collembola > Symphypleona > Dicyrtomidae > Dicyrtomina > Dicyrtomina saundersi. The sequence continues at coordinate 12,212 of JAQFZE010000783.1, read as the reverse complement.
AGAAGTCCAGGTACTTGAGCTGAATGTTTTGACACGCACAGCATAGGCAAGCTTTGATGTAACTGATTTCCTTCACAAAAAATGTTGTTTCTTTACACGCACAGCATAGGCAAACTTTAATTTCACAGATTCCTTTTGCAAGATTTTTCAAAAATAATATGCGTCGCACGCTATCACGAGACAAAGCTAATTCTGTTGATACCTGAGCGTCACGGCTAAAGAAGCCTGGGTACTTAAGCTATACGTCTCCACATGCACAGCATAGGAAAGGTTTGATTTTACGGATTTCGTTTACAACATGTTGTAAAAATTAAATCTATCGCACACTAACAACAGACAAAGCTAATTCCGGTAAGACCCAAGCGTCACGGCCAGAGGGACCCGCGTGCTTAAGTTATACGTTACCTTATGCACAGCATAGGCAAGTTCCATTTTGACTGATTTCTCTTACAAAAAATGTTGTTTTAATTATATGCTCTACAAACTAACACTAGACAATGCTAATACCGTTGAGACCCAAGTTTCACAGCTGAAAGGCCCGAGTACTTGAGCTTTACGTCATAACACACACAGCGTAGGCAAGTTTTGATTCCGCAGACTTCTGTAACCTAATTTTCTAAAAAAATGTATGCATCACACTTTAACACTAGGCAAATGTAAGTATGTTAAGACCTAAGTGTCACGGCTGAAGAGGCCCGAGTACTTAAGCTATTCGTTTCAATGTGCACAGAATAGGCAATGTCTGATTCCACGGACACCCCTCACACAATTTTCTATGAATTATATGCGTCACACAGTAAAACTATACAAAGCTAATTTCGTTATGACCAAAGTGTCATGGCTCAAGAGGCGCGCGTGCTCGCGCTTTACGTCTTCACACGTATAGCATAATCAAATTCCAATTTCACAGACTCCCCTATCACATTTTCCTCAAGAATGTATGCATCACACACTAACACTAGTCAAAGCAAATTTTGTTGAGATGTTAGTGTCACGGCTTAAATGGCCTGAGTACTTGAGCGATTTGTCTTCACACAAAAAGCATAGGCAAGCTTTAATTTTACAGAAGTTTTTTACCAGACAAAGCTAATTCCGTTGCGACCTAACCGTCACGGCTGTAGTTAGTAGAATACTTAAGCTATACGTTGTCACACGCGCAGCATAGACTAACTCTAATTTTACTGATCATATTTCCAAAAAAATGTTTTTTAATTAAATGCTCCACACACTAACACTAGACAATGCTAAACACGTTGCAACCTAATTGTCACGGAATAAAAGGGGCGCGTTCTTGAGCGATACGTCTCTACACGCTCAGCATGGGCAAGTTTAAATTTCACAGACTCCCTTGTTACAATTTTTTTAAAATTGTATGCATCACACACTACCACTTTTTGAAGATAATTTTTTTAAGATCTGAAAGTCACGGATCATGGGGTTCAAGTACTTGAGCTATTTGTCTTCACACGCACAGCATAGTTAATCTTTGATTCTACAAATAACTGTTAAAAAATTACGCAAAAAGTATATGCATCGCACACTCACCCCAGACAAAGCTAATTTTGTTGAGACCTAAGCGTCACTGCTAAAGGAGGCTGGGTAGTTAAGCTATAAGTTACTACACGCACAGCATAGGCCAGCTCTGAATGAACAGATGACCTTTATCAAAATGTTTTTGTAAGTATATGCTCCACACACACACTAGACAATGCTAATTTTGTTAGGACCCAGGCGTCACGGCTAAGCAGCCTAAGTACTTGAGCTTTACGTCATCACACGCACAGCATAGGTAACTTTCGATTCCACAGACTTCTTTAACCTAGTTTTCCTACAAATGTATGAATCACACATTAACACTAGACGAAGCTTATTACGTCAAGACCTTAGTGTCACGGCTAAAGAAGATCAAGTACATAAGCTTTACGTTTTCTTAGGCAATTTCTGATTTTAGTGTCGGACTCAAAAGGCGCGCGTATTTGACCTATACGTCTCTACACGCACAGCATAGGCAAGTTTTGATTTTACAGACTTCATCTTTACAATTTCCTTAAAATTGTATGCATCACACACTAACACTTTTCAGAGCTAATTTTGTTGCGACCTAGGTGTCACGGATCAAGCGGCCTGAGTACTTAAACTATTTTCGTTACACGCACAGCATAAAAAAGCTCCGATTTAACTGATTTATTTTATCAAAAATATTTTTTTTTAAGTATATGCTCCACACACTAACACTAGACAATGCTAATTCCGTTGACACTAATGTGTCACTGCTAAACAGCCCCAGTACTCGAGCTTAACGTCTTTTCACGCACAGCATAGGCAAGTTTTAATTCCACAGACTTCTGTTACTAAATTTCTCCAAAAATGTATGCATCACACACTAACACTAGACAAAGCTAATTACGTTGTGACCTAAGTGTCACGGCTCAAGGGGCCCGAGTACTTAAGCTATGCGTTTTAACTTGCACATAATAGGCAATTTCTGACTTTACAAACACTTTTTACAAAATTTTCCAAAATTTATATGAATAACACACTTAAACTAAAAAATACTAATTTCGTTGAGACCAAAGTGTCAAGGCTCAAAAGGCGCGCGTACTTGAGCTATACGTCTCCACACGCACAGCATAGGCAAGTTTCGATTTTACTGACTCCCGCCTAACAATTCTCAAGATTCATAAAGATTGTATTGGAAACGGATGAAAGCTAATATTCTTCGCTTTGTCTCAGAATGCCATGAATGTCAAATTCATAAGCACTCTACTAAACCTCAATACGGATTTCCGCGGCCTATAACCTATCCATTAGCTCCTTTCTTGCAATATGAAATAGACCACTGTGGCCCTCTGACTATTACTACAAATGGCAATAGACATTTGGCCGTAGCAGTAGATTATCATACAAAACAAATTATTTGTCAACCTGTTAATTACACTAAAGCCTTAACTACTATCAATTTCATTAAGAATGAAATTATATACCGCTATAGAGTCAATAAGACAATAATTACAGATAGAGCAGAAACATTCTTGGGACATGAAATGGAAAAAGTCTGCGACATTTTTGAAATATGGCACAAGCGCACTACTGGTTACAAAAGTTCTACTAACGGCTTAGTAGAGAGGGCCAATCAATCTATTATGATATTAATGAAAATCTAAAGCAACCCAGACCAACGGTATTGGGACCTTTAAGTATCAGCGGTAGTCTTTGCTTAATATTCCACGATGTCTCTCCTTACAGGAATGCCGGCATTCTATATGATGCATGGCAAAAAAGCTAGACTTCCTATAAAAAATTGTTCTGTTATAATTTCTTGTTATTCTGCTCTTAGTAAATATCTTCCAGACAACGAATTATCCAGACCTAATAGGTTACACTTATAGTTTATATTACTTCCTCTGACTCATAAGAGAAAGAACAAGAGTTTGCGGGAGACTTGCAAGCGCCTGAGGAAGAGACAAGCAGATTCTCGAAAAGCAAAAGGCCTTTAAAAGCGACTGATTGGTTTGGCCATCGAGTGGGTCAACGCCCTTGGAAGAAGCAATAGTTTTGATCATTATGTTGATTAAACAAATTAATAGAACGTCAGCTGAGTAATCAACTCGTACTTGTGTTGCTTTCAGGGGACAATACAAGCACAAAACCTAGGCCTAGGACTCTATACATCTAAAAATACTCACTGACATTTTAGAATTAAGTAACAACAAAATAACGGATTCATCATCAAAATGGCGTCATCTCTACTAATCCTAGTAACATCGCTCTACTTTGCTACCGCAAGTGATCTTGACATGGTTCACGTGGATGTAGGAGTTTCTGTTGAACCAATACCAAAAGTTTATCAATATAAAGGTTTAGTCCCTGTATTCTTTAGAATTCTGATCATGCCTGAGTTAAATAGTCAATACATAAATGCTTGCCACGATATACACAATATAGCACTCTTGTCTATGATCAAGAGGATAAAAGCAATACAAAATTCAACTTATGATCTATTGGGAACTCTACAGAGAGGATTAGAACTTACTAAACTACACCAGCACTCACATTATCCTAACCGCAAACGATGAATCGACGAACTGATTCTCTCACGCTCCAAAAGGTCTGGAATCTTTCCCTCCGTTGGGAAGGTTTCCCTCCGAAATAAATCACAGTTTATTTGGATTAGCTTTGGATTTAACTACGCAAGATATAATTCAACAACAAAATGGACTAAAGAATTTTGTCAAAGGACTAAAATGGAACTTAGACAACGAACATCAAGTATTGATAAAAGTAGCAACTCGTGTTGGAGAAATACAAGATGTTATTCATAACTTCACTAACAGTCAATAAACATTATTAAAGAAGATTTTTCAGAAATTTCAAGATTTAGATGAACACTATGATGCAGATTCTGCTGGTATACTCCGTAACATCTTCCTACTAGCAGAACAAATAATGCTTGAACACCAACATATAGTAACCACTACCTACCTTAGTTTAAAAACAGCCTGCAATAATAAACTAATTCCGGAAACATTTATAACCTGGAACGTACTTAAAAATGTAACTCTGTCGCTTGTCAAGGAATAAGCCAAGCACAACAAAGAAATTGTAATTCCTGGAGCGACCTATGATGCAAATTACGAGTATAAATTAGCTGAATGTATTTATGATGCAGATAATATTGTAGTAAAGGTCCAGATACCTTTTTGAACCATCAATAAAAGGTGGAAACTCTTGAAGTTAACACCAATTGATTATTCGCATCAAAATTACATCTGCAAACTCAACTCACCTACTAAACTAATAGCCAGAAATAAAGATACGTTTAAGATATACGACTAAATTGAATTACAAGGATGCAACAACTGACATGGCGGTTTGTCCATCTTGCCTTAATCTAACAACATCATATATAGCTACCTTCATTGTATAGAAGAAATTATCCGTGTAAGCCAAGTCTTCACACTTCGTAAAGTATGTGAGTTTGATTGCATAGAGGATTAAACAACTAGAGTTACTACGATCAGTCCGAAGAGCATCTCAGTGGCTCATTTGAAGTACATAGACACACAGGTAGTTTGTCCTAATGTCACCTATGATGTCATGAAAAATCCAACTAGGATAGGAAATATTGAATTGAATTTGAATTGTCACTGTGCATTAGTGGTTAATGGAACTGATATTGCACAGCCTACTTTTCCTTGCACGACGAAATATGACTCCAATTGGCATGTAATATCTTAAGTCATACCGTGCAATTGGTTGAACTTTAGAAATTTAGTTATAAATCACCCAAAAGTAGCAGCTAAACGACCTTGATTCACCAACATCACTTAGTACTATGATGACATTTGGAAACACCTTTTTGACTGGAAAGACAAGATTTCTGTGGACAAATTAGAAAAACTGGACTTGGACAACTGAACTACATCAGAGGACGTGCACTGGTTATTATCGGAAGCACAAGAGACTCATGGATTCGTTTGGACCTGGATCATTATATAAGCCTGAATTCTAGCGTACTTGCTGTACCAAAATAACCGCAAAGGAGCCGTGCTAGCCATACTGATGACCCAAATGACCAATGCAGAAGCAAAGTCCGTCAAATTTACTCTACCTACATATTTAGAGATACTTTAAATCCTGGTCTGCACCGTGTTGCTAATGGTATTGTTAAAGAAAGTATTCAGCTACATTTAGGACAAGATCCAATAGTGGCACTTCAACTACACATACAATCGTGAACAACGTGAAAAAGCTGAACAAGATAAAAGGCGTTACAATGAGATCATGGACGAGACACCTAGAGGACATACTGAGTTGACGACCATTGTAGAGGAATCATCCGCAAACATGATGAAGAAAAAAATGACACTAGGACATCAGCGTACTGAGAGCCTCTCATGTAAGCTGATATAATATTATGTCTTTTGTAGTAAATGTATATAGAGTATTACAGAGACTGTATAAAATCAGTAGACAGGAGTATTCACCACAAAATTCACATAAAAATATAAAATAGTAAAAAAATGAAAAATGTATAAAAAAATTAGTAAATACCTTCTAATAGTATTGTAACTGTGTAACAACCTGTAATGCAGAGCAAAGTTGTTTAAGGCTCTTTGGAAACATACAAATTAAAAGGATCGTAGAAGCTTCCTAAAACAAAACATGTAGACAATCCTATTCTAAGTAGTACAAACAGTAGTTTGTAAAGTTTTGTAAGCAACGTTAATTAAAACTTGCAGTAGAATACATGCAGAATGGAACGGGGAAATAGAATTATTTAGAGAACCAGGATTGACCACTCTGACAAAAGTTATCTTGACTTGTAGAATTTACCCAATGTTAACCTTGACGTAGATAAACAGAGTTGCAAAACAGAAGTTGTTGCAAACATGCATGGTGTATTGACTTCAAGTCACACTAAATTGCCAGTGAGAATTGTGGAGAGTAGCAACTTCACATTTGTACATCATGTATCTATAAATCACTATAGCGTAAATTATTTTGTCGAAAAGTTAAAAGCAGAGGGTGAGTATTCGTCAGCATAGCCAACTGAATAAATCACCCCTGATAATATAAAAAACTAGGAAAACAAACTTCAAATTAGATGCAGTAAATGATATTTGTCAAATAAAAACAATCCTTTAAAATTCTAGTAAATTTAATAATTGACCAAATTGGAACACGATTGAAAGCTGTAGCAAAGATTTTGGTAGCACATTGTAATTTGGATGTAAAATTTTCATGTTAACATATCAAAATTGGTACTAAGCTAAAATACTGTCTGTCAGGATTATACGCTTTGTGTAGCTCTGCTTGATTAAGCAGTTGTTCAGAAGTACCTGACAAAGACCAATAAAATACTTGAAACGAACTTTGAGGTTAGCATTTTAGACTTTTCCTTAGTACTATCCAAGAAGTAGGCTATAAACGCTCCGTCTAGTTTCTATTAAAACGTCTAAGGTTTCCTGATCAATCTTAGTCAAATACGATAAAACCGAGTAGTCGTCTTAATAGGCAATTATGGTTTATTATTTATTCCTAATATTATCCCAATTGCAGAGTGATAGTAGTTCGCCATAATAACAAAAGCATAACAGTTGCGCTCCAAAGTAAAGTTTTATGGATTTGTAACTAGAGACTAGTTAGAAATTGGGAGATAGCGGTGTTGAATATCAACGTTTGCTCAACTAAATAGGTACATAAAAAGTAGTAGGTACTCAGTGTAGGCATCTTTATACACAGAGAGTGTGAGAGAAAAAAAGATGAGAGCAAACGAAGAGATTGTGCTCTTGGTTTTGTTCTTTTGGTCTTCCCTCACCGTATGTGTAATATGACACTGAACATGTGTGCGGAGATCATTTTGCCACGAACACACAAAAAATGTCAAGAAAACGACAATCTATATGTGGCATGGGCGACAAACTACACACAGTAGAATATATAGATGTAGTGCTATAGCATATGAGTCCTGTGTACGGCAGGAGTTCATATAACTAGAATTATATGGCAGCTATGTACTATGACTTTTTTTGTATATTTTACTGTTTGTAGTGACGTTGGATGACTTGTACATTCCAATGGCATGAGTCACCTAGGAAGAGGTATGACCATATGGCAAAATCCCTTACAGACCTAAACGACAGATGTCCCAGACATCTGCTCGCGGTGTCTTTGAAGAGCTAGACGGTTTTGTAGGAAACTTTTCCCTCACCCACAAACGTTTTTCAGCTGCACACCAACGTTGTACATGCGCCTATGCTTACCATAGTAGTACATGTTAATTGAATGCCATCAATTGTCGCACATGACAGAATCCTATTAAAATAAGCTAAAAATAGAACTGAATAGGAAAAACTGAGCAGCATGAGCCAAAAAAGGTGGCCTGGGAGGAAACGTTCCTAGAACAAATTTATGTTCACCATACTCATGCATACGTCTCCGGACGGGTATTAAAGAGGCCTGTGCTACACAAGCCCAGTCAGTAGTTTCCTAGACTCCGAGCAGTAAAGACCTCAAGAAGATCTAGTGCAGTGCCCTACTCTTAGTTTTCAGTAAGCTTGTGGTCACTAAACAGACAGCTGTTTGGGTTTGCAGCAATCTTACTGAGTAAAAGACTTGTAAATACGGTAGTCTCCTTCTCTGAAGAGATGAGTCTCTAGCCTTTGGGCAAAAAAGACTATCCAAAAAGTGCCGTACTTACAATTACCATAGTAACGTTTTGGTCTCCTTGGCGTGGTTCAGGCTGAGGGTACGCAGAGTTGTTATTATCTTAGTGTAAACCAAAACGCAAAAGACTTTCTTCTCAACATTTCGCCAAACACTTAGATAAATTCCTAGTCAGTCAAAGACTTAATATATTTTTCCTAAGACACACACACACTGACGTTCTCAGAAATTCACTCACAAACCTTACACATAGTCATACAAATTTTTTTTGTCCCACCCGAGTTAGGGACTGACTTAAATAGCCTTGAGTACAGCATTACACAATTGTTGCATAGATAAGCTTTGATTTCACTAATTTCTTCTACAGAATTCTTTTAAAATACGCATTGCACTGTTAGATCAGTGCATAATTTATGCAATAATTCAGACCTTTGCTGCATTAGAAGTTATGCATTCGTTAGTGTTGTTTGCCAAACACACGGGAAATGCAGCGGTGGACATTCCGATGTTCATCAGTGCATTCGCCGTGTATAATGAGAACATGCTAAAATGTTCTATCTACGTTACTATTGTTTAAATGGACGTGTCATAGCCCGTGAATGGAATGAGAAGACGTGGAGGATTATTATTATTGCATAATAATAATCATCCGGGGCTTCAAAAAATACGATATAGAATATGATAATTGAATCTCAATTTAGCATCAGGACAGATTGGTCACTATTATTTAAGTAAATAGATTGAAACATCAACTGAATTATAAGCATTAAAGTATCAAAGTAATTCCAAAAAGAACTTCTTATTAACATCACAGAAAACCAACGATCTGGTATAATTCATTTTGCTTGGATCTGACAGTGGTGGAAGTGCGGTTTACGTCTATTTTCAGTGCCCCTCACAGTGCCAAGCGGGGTAATTACAAAATCTCAAAATTTTAAAGTGTTTTAAAATTTTAAATATTTTTTTTTCTCAAGCATCAAAGTTACAAAATTAACAGTGAAATTGTAAAAATATTATAAAGTACAAACTTAAGGCATATTTTAAAAACAAAGCTAATATATGCTATAGGCAGCTGTGAAGTGAACAGAGCGCATAAAGACAACTAAATTGCATATGGACAGCTACTTAAGTACTTTTAAAAAAAAACTGATAGGTACAGATTTAACTCTTATAACTTTTGAACCAGTGGTGCTAAAAACTTAAAACAAAGTACATTTAGCGTGAAAAATTTCAAAATTTCAAAAACTCAGTGTCTCAAAAATTCCGAAAAATTTAAACTAGTTCCAAAAAAGTTAAAAACAGTTTTAAAGTGAATAAACTATCTAAACTGAAATTTAGGAGTTTAAATCAACATTGTCAGTTACATATGGGTGAAAATTAGGAACCCCGCTTCTTCAACGGACACAACAAAACAGAAAGTACCAGCTGGACTACACATCGCTTGAAATGGTATTATCAAATAAAATTAACAAACAAAAAAAACATTGAAAAACTTAAAATCGCAATGCTAATTACAATTGTTTTTGCTCATTACAAACTTTTAAAACACAATTAACGCTCGAAATTAAATCACAAACCTATATTAAAATAAAAAGTGCCCATTTCCGTCGGAGACGCTGCTTGAAAATTGATAAAAATTTAGAACTTTAAGCATTTTTTTTAGATTTATTTAGCAAACATCACGGAGTTAAAAACATACAAATAAAAAGTGCCCATTCCTGTCGGAGACGCTGCTTGAAAATTGATAAAAATATAGAACTTTGAGCATTTTTTTGGATTTAATTAGCAAACATCACTGAGTTAAAAACATTAAAATAAAAAATGCCCATTCTCGTCGGTGACGCTGCTTGAAAATTGATAAAAATATAAAACTTTGTGCATTTTTTCAGATTTAATTAGCAAACATCACTGAGTTAAAAACATTAAAATAAAAAGTGCCCAATAATGTCGGAAACGCTTCTTGAAAATTAGTAAAAATATCAAACTTTGAGCATTTTTACAGATTTGATTGAAAAATTTCAGTCAACTCATAACATTAAAATTAAAAGTGCTAATTCCCGTCGAAGACTCTGCTACAAAATTGATTTGCGGAGACACAACAACAACAACAAAGACCCAAAAAGCAGTGGCTTTAAAACGTTAACAGTTAATTAAGCAACAAAATTTGAACAGAAACTAAACAAAACTACAAAGCAGTCAAAGAGGACCTACGAGGACGCGCTAGCGACTCCAGAAAGTCCAAGACGATTGTAAAACAAGAATAAATTTGGCCAACATGACGACATGTCGTCAGTAAGCAGCATTGAACCGGAGCCAGCAGTAATAATTCATCATCATAATAATCACGCAAATCAATTTGAACGCCCACTCTACACATCAACCCCCAACAATATCCTACAACGAGGTCATTCAGAGCCCTCAACCCCCCGACCACAATCAGCTGCGGCAGCAGCCCACTGAGCTTTTCAAAATCGATCAGAGGTAGTAACACAAATGATAGTCTCAACGTCTGATAGCAACGCCGAGACAACTAAAGAATCAGAACGCGAAATTGCCGACAACAACGAGAATACTGAGGGCTTAAATCAGACAACCCTCCACGGCTCAGACGAAGTCAACGAGGAAGAACCTATAATACTAGACAATTCAAATAATAGTATCACAGAGAGCATCTCATTGGAGAGTATTGGAGTGGCAACGACAAAAACGTCAGCGCCAGAAGAAAAGTTTCAACAGCAGGAATCACTGGAACAACGGTTACAACGGCTAGATGAAGCTATAGCGACTTTGGCTCTAAAGATTGGACACATTAGCGGCAACTTTATTACACCGGCTTCAACCCCACCGCAATATTTATCAACTATGTTCTACCAACAGGCACCGCAACAACAATCAGGCATGCACCAACTATATACAATTCCAACTCTGCTATACTCACCAGCACCAAAACGAGACGCAACAGGAGCTAAATGTATGAGATGTGGATATTTTGGACACTACGCAAGCGATTGCAGAACAAAGCGACGAACAAACTACATTGACTGAAAAGAACATAACAGGGACAGACGGAACGTTCCACTCCGATTGAGCAGCACTTATGACTTTCAGCAAGACGGAAATCAAAATGGCACCAACAACCAAAACCGACAAGATAAAAATCCACCAGCCCCATTCCTACCACCAAGACCAAATAGCAATAATAACCAAAGGCATAGTGGATCCCAAAGCGAGCAAGACAATGTAACCCACAGCACAAAAACTTATAAGTGCCGGACCAAGAGTGCCGGCTAACAAACATTATCTTAATTACAGCCAAGACAGGAAAACTAACAATTCGCAACCAACCTCATCTAATCTACAACGCAAGCAAACCCTCAAAGAGGAACGGATAAGCAAAGGAAAATTAAATATCTTAGCAAACATCAACAGCAGAGTTAATAAATTCGGAAACAAAAATGTCGAGCTACCAATTTCTAGCAGTCAAAAATGGGACGCTATTTTTGAAGCTAATAATTGAATGGTAACTAGACGTAACGATGCTGACATCAACTCAACTAACACTGAGAAGTCTGATCAACTTCTAGCGGTAACATTACCAATGAAAAATTATATTACCAGTACACTTCTACACTCTAACAAAAGAAATAAAGGACTAGCTACCCAATCATTTCTAAAAAACAATGACAATACCACAAAATTGAGACCTGCGACCCCGACGGAAAACATCTAGGGTCTACCTACAGCAAGCAACCAACACATCAGCCAAAGGCACAAATCATCAAAGAACCAGCACAGTGCATCAGCAGAGTATCAGCACAGTGCATCAGCAGAGAATCAGCACAGTCCATCAACAGAGTATCAGCACAGTGTATCAGCAGAAAATCAGCACAGCTAGTTAGCAGAGTATTAGCACAATCATTAAGCAAAGAATCAGTACAGTCAATAACAGCCGAAATCACCAAAGATACGCCAGAGGCACAAATCACAAAGGATACGCCAGAGGCACAAATCACAAAAGATACGCCAGAGGCACAAATCACAAA